>VYZW01053058.1:555-13796 GCA_013401315.1 Balaeniceps rex
GAGAAGGCTGCGGGGAGACCTTATTGCGGCCTTTCAGTACTTAAAGGGGGCCTATAGGAAAGATGGGAACAGTCTTTTTAGCGAGGCCTGTGGTGACAGGACAAGGGGTAATGGTTTTAAACTAAAGGAGGGTAGATTTAGGCTAGATATAAGGAAGAAATTTTTTCCAATGAGGGTGGTGAAGCACTGGAACAGGTTGCCCAGAGAGGTAGTGGAAGCCCCATCCCTAGAAACCTTAAAGTCAGGTTGGACGGGGCTCTGAGCAACCTGATCTAGTTGATGATGTCCCTGCTCACTGCAGGGGGGTTGGACTAGATGACCCCTAAAGGTCCCTTCCAACCCAAAGCATTCTATTATTCTATGATCTAAATATTTCCAAGTGAGCACCAACTGGCATGTCACCTCTTGACAATATTGCTCTCTGAGAGTAAACCAGAAATAACTACATACCTGACTACTGCATTTGTTTTAGTAGAACAAAAAATTGGACAAAATCTGTGTTCCAAATTGGCATTTTGCTACCAGCTTCCACACTCATCCATGCAATTGACTCTACTTTCCAATATTCTACATATGTTTTCTCCTGAGCTGATCTGCAGTGGCACTAAGGTCCACATTCAGACCAATTTATTTTGCAGATCCTACAAGAAGATAGCCAATTAAAACTTGGGGTTTATTCTATTTTTGGTAATACCAATAGTAAAATGACAGGAAGACAAGATAAAGCCATTAATGGCCTACAACTGCCTCTCACTTCTAACACCACATTGAATCATGCTTGAGAAGTTTCTAACTCCTCAGGATAGACAGTATCTCTTTTCATCTATTTTGAGAAGCACTTTCATCCAATTAGGTGCTACAGGAAATAAATCATTATTGTTATTATTATACAGGCACTGACCAATGGAGAATCATGCTCTGTCAATAATCTAATGTCAAAAATTGTTAGTGATTGTAATAATAAAACCTGCAGTACTTGATCATTTGCTAGCTCAGTGAGGTTTCCTTTTCTCTTTGTGTTAAATCAGCTGCCAAGCTTGCCTACAGTCTTGAGTGCAACACTAACTCATGCATGGAGTTCATCCCTCTCTCATCTTGTAAAACAATAAGATCTTCAAATTAATCAGATGCCTTCATGATGCAGACAGTTTTAACTGCATAATTACGGAAATTACTGCACTCACTTGGCAACCTTCCAAGCACTAATGCTTGGCTATACAGCACAAACAAATATTTTTGTGAAATGATGCACCTTCTTAATGCATCCTGGTCTCCATGATCTTGCTTTGCTACTCCAAATTCTAAAAATGTTCCATAATGAGACCCCCAGTATAGGAAAAGTTTTTTGTAGGTAGAATAGCTCTTCAGGTGCAGATTGTGTAGAGAATGGCTAAAAGAACAATAGGGATTCTATGTCAGTAATATGCACCTAATGTTTTATGCATCTCAATTACATCCACACAGATATACAGATGGAAACAATGTTGTTTTATAGAACAACACTGTAATAAAAATGGTAAAACACTTCCCATTCTAGTTTATGAGCTCAAACTAACTGGAATGGAAGACAGGAATATTTTTAACACTAATATATCTTTTTTTCTTTTCTTTACGAGGAAGATCTGTGCTTCATAGTGCTTCCACTATTGGAAGTTCTCATTCCATAGTCTAATTCCACATATTCCCTCCCATTCCTTTTCAACTCTTTCAGTGCCAGCACCTTTAACAGTGGAGCCTGATTAGGCGGAACATACATTTCTCTGTAGCCTTTTGTTATCGCAGCTGCACTACTATGATCAGGCCATGCAATACTTTTTGGTGGTTTAAGATACTGCATACCTTTGACTTACTTTGAGCCAATATTTATGCTTAATATATGACTATAAATTTAAACTTGTTGTTTACTGAGAAATGAGACAAATAATTTACGTCAGCCAGTAAAAAAAAAAAAAAAGAACTTTTGTTAATATTCACTCACCTATAGATTAACCATGTACCGAGGGGTCAAAATGAAAATGTAGTAGCCTTTGTATGACAGTTATATGTCTCAATGTGAAATTTATTAGTGCTTCATTTATTCCTAAAATAAAAGCTAGTAAAAAGTTGGAATTGCAAGCATAGCACATTGTTTCATATTTGTACATCTTCATCACTGATGTTCCACAAAAAACAGTCATACTACTGATAATACTCATGTGTATAGGCAGTAATTAAGCACCTGGTCCCTTTGAACCTCACAGTTTTGAACACTGGTGGTAGTTTATTTACCTCTGCAGTGGGTTATGCAATCTCGATCTTTGCTGGGTCCCTTACAAGACTAGAACTTTTTTCATCCTGCAGAGCTATCCTGACCACAAAACAACATCACTAGGCTGCTGTATCTTGAGAAACTTAACGGGCACTCTAAAATGGGGCCTCTTAAAACTGCAAGACTACAGCCTGTTTGAACATACAGTGAGGGAAATCTATGCATGTGCGTTTGCATTTTATACGTGAATTGTCTGGTATGTCAATAAGAACAGTACTTATTTCTTCTGAAAGTTTGTATTCATTAATGCATGACTAGCAACTGAAATGCTTGATTACTCATAGAAGTGCGACGAAATACTATTCCTCATAGAAGTGTGATGAAATTTATTTCCTCTATTAATACTAACCCAACTAAGGATGCTTAAATGGCATTGGAACACTCTGAATCCAAATGGATATGTTTTTAAAGAGTGCCCACAGGCTAAATGTGTCACACGTTTTTAAACTCTCCCTTGCTTTGGCTCCTTTTCTTGCCAATACCACCTAACTCAGATGTTTTTAAAGGATATATCACCCTGTCATCTAAACATTCATCTTCCTTTGAAGAACTATTTCTTCTGCTGCAAATGCTGAAAAGAAAAAAAAAAGAAAAAAAAATTAAAAATCAGTGCATAAGACTATGTAGGCTGAATTACATTTTCTGCCAGAAGAAGAAAACATCATTGTCTCATCACAGTTCATTTAATCTGAGAGGAAGCACAAATGAGACTTCTAATTTCTGAAGGAGATGAGACTCCAAATCAAATCCATAGACTGATAAGTACTCCAGGGAAAATCTTGAAAACAATATGTAAATTCTTTCTGTACCATTTTCTTTATGGGCAGAGAGAAGAAATTGTTTCCCCTCACCCTCTAAAATATTATGTAACTTTACTTCAAACAACAGAGTATTAGAAAGAGTTACGTTTTAACTGGCTGTACTTTTCCAGAAAAGGTCTTAAAACTTAGTCAGAAATGAAAGAAAGAAAAAGCACATCCAAATATACGCTAATGTAAGCGATGTGCAAAATATTTTCTGCATTCACTGCCCAATGAACAAGCTTCATACAAATCCAATACATACAACAGCACACAGTTCAATAAGCTTAGTAGGCACTCCTATATTAACAAGGTATACAACATTTTGGCCTCGTAAAATTATTAGCTACATTAGATTATTTCTCTCTGTAAGTAAAGGAAATTTCTACTTGCGTACATTGCCTAGACATACAAAAAGTAAATGGAACTTTCTGAGGTGAGTACAGTACATGTCCAATGACTGTAATTCCAACCTTTTTTCTAGCTTATCCTGTTTTTTTTAATTTCACAACACAAATTTAAAAAAAAGCAAAACCCACTGTTTTCTAAGGAAAAACACTGGTTTTCTAAATTTCAAAATTACTTTAGACTCTGACATAACTTCTATATGTATAGAACAGCTTCATTTCTGAAAGGCTGGAACAAATCTCTAATACACACAACAGTTTAGTGAACCATTCATTAAATCCAGGGGTTAGTTTCATGACAGAAAAAGAGTATGACCTTTTAATAAGGCTTGTTTATATTCACAGCTTGAATATACAGATCTACAGTTGTCCATGGCCTGCAGACAGGTAATCTGGCTGTGCGCTATTGAAGTCTTCATAATCAAGGCTTTCATTTCTCTAAATAATCTGCATGACCAGCCTTTACTGTTTCAAAATTACCTTTCCAAACTTGTAAGAAGCAGGTGTATAGCTATCCAAATCCCAAATCCCACCAAAATATTATAGTATCTCTGCTGCTGTTGAAACCTTTAGATGAAAAATGGGCCAGGACTTTGCCACTTTTTGTGGCACAAAAGCAAGGTTGTCTTTAGCTTCTGTCCAGGAAAATGTGGGATGCAGCAATAAGAGGCTCTGGGAAGAAGGATTCAAAGAGGTGGCTATGTATTAGATAAAGTGGCAGAGATTCACGAAACTTTGAATGAGAAGCTCTGGAGTAAGAATGACTACCGGAAGGAAAATATTTTTTCATTCTCTCAGTATCCAGAGGGATCCAATTTTATCAAATACTTAGTAAGCAAAGAACAAGATTAAAAACAAAGCATCAGGATTAGAGTATTGACACCACATTTTCAGTATCAAGAGGAAATGAATGAAAAGGAATACAAGAAAGAGGGATGTACATTCCACGTTCAGGGTAGTTTTATCTGTATTCCGACTCTGTAGGAGTATTTTCCTATCTGGGAATATAGCTCAGAATTAAATTTCAATATTAGATTAGTTTTCATTAGATTCCTGAAATTAAAAACCCCACTTGTGTTGTCACTAAATGAACTGTGACAGAACAATAAGGTTTCCAGCTCCTGGCTTCTCACCTGACTTAGTCTCAAGGGATTTTGTTTTTCATACTTACCTCTGAGAATTGTCTGCTAAATATTCTAGAACAAAAAGTGATTGTAGTAAGGACTTGAAAAAGTAAGGAAGTGTAAGAAATAGAGAGATTCATGATTTTGAGACAGATAGGACTATTGAGAATAGAAGGAAAGGCTACAAGCACAGGCTATTCCCTCTTGCGTTTGTTCTGAAGCCAGAGCAGTCTATTATAGCTATTATATCCATAAATAAAGAACAAGTGAGAAGATACAGGATATAATGGAGGAGAAAACTATGGAAGCTGCAGGAAACATAAGAATATGCACTGAAGGCAGACTAGGGAAAGGTACATCTTGTTCTAACACAGAAAAATAAGCAAGCAATAAGACCAAGAAGGAAAAAGAAATATAACACAAGATACTAAAAAAGAAAGTTAACCAACAATACTACCACAATCATATTAACCTCCCTTGTTCCACCTAAATTTAAACTGCACATAATTATTTAATTTCCTTACTATGCAGAAAGGCTTGGAGGAAATTGTATGATATAACAGTTTTGGTTTGTTGGTTTTTAAATCTTAGCAAAAACGTTCCAACATAATAGAACATAATAGAACTATGTCAGAACAAGAAATTTAAGGGTTTTTTCCCTCTTAAATGAATATATTTTTTCTTTCTGTTTATTTCCTAACAGTAGTAAATTTTTATCCTGTAAATGTGTACTCTTAATGGAACATGACCAAATGAAGCATCAGATTTACTTTTTCCACTCGTAAGCTTTTTGATTATCTTATTGTCAAACAAACTTTCTTAGTTCTGGTAGGAGTTCTTCCACATGGTAAAGAGAAAGTGAAAATTAAAGTTATGTCCTCCATAAAATAGAAGTGAAAAGCACCCTTATACTATCTTTTCTTTTGAAAGAGAGGAGGAGAGAAGGAAAGAAGAAGAAAAGGAAGAAAAAAGAAAGAAAGAAAAAAGGAAAAAGCAAGAAAGAAGACAACGAAAGAAAGAAAATGCAGTAAAAGAAAAATTTTATAAGACTGTGAGGAAATTTTATGGACATCAAGTTTTCAAGTTTTGATCTCCAGTCTATTCATATGCCAACTCATTTATTATTAAAGCATGACATTCCTGAATCACAACACATTCCCTGTTAATGAAATTATTCAGATACTCGCAAGAAATAATATTAGAAATAAGCATTACTGCAAATGCATTTCCCATCAGAGCACTCAGACACCATAAAGAAAACATCATGCAACGATTCTGCCTGTCAATTTACTCAGAACTCAAGGAGAACCATGGGAGCTGTTGAATTTACTTGTTTATCTTGTTTATATCTACCACGTCAGACACTCATTCCAAGTCTTTTCATTCACATACAAGCTGAAATACTGCCTCTGTTGAAATCAATGAGAGTTTTGCTATTGATTTCAATGAAACCACAATTCTGGTCACTTTGTATTCTGTTTCTCTCAGGGCTTAGAGAGGTTCTTAAAAAAAAAAATCAGGCAAACTACACCACAGAGATCCAACTCATTATAGTCACATTTCATTAGGCAAAGGGAAGAAATGTTTTCATTCTAGGGAAAACTGTGCTGTTTACCTAGCGCAACAATTTGTATGGAGTCAATCTGAAGTGCTCATCAACAAGCGTTCTTCCTGACAGACTTCTGATGTTACAGTAGAAAATGGGTATATGTTTTTTTCATTGATTTGGTTACTAATCACACTAGGGCAACTATCACAGCCCATTTTCACTATTTTGCAAAAAAGAAAGAGTAAAGTACACATGAAATGTTAGCGTATGAAACATCAGCGAAACCATTTTTACATGATTGCAGTTATATGCAATTACGAAATGACTGTGTAACAGCAGTATTTATCACACTTCTACCCAGGTATTTTTTTCTCCTTTATTCCCATGTAGCTGACATGGTATAAAGATGGGTAATTACCCCCACGCACTGACTTTGTCAATGCATCACCATCTGGAATGCCCTATCTAATGTAAGCTACCATCCTTGGTGGCGCAGAGGTGTTGCTCTTGCATGCAGTATCATGCAGCATCCGGAGACTTAAGCCACGGGCTTTATCCAGCCATTACCATTGAGCAAGTTCTTCCCCAGCTGAAAAGCAACCAGCAGACCAGCAAAGAACTTTAAAGAATTGAAGAATTTTTAGGCCTTTCGAGTAAAAACGGCTGTTTCAAAGCCCACGGAGGTCTCACACGCAGCTGCTCACGTCCTTTCCTCACAGAAAGAAAAGGCAGGGAGCCCCAGCGAGCACCCGGCCGCAGGCAGGCTGACGGGCTCGGCTTCCCCCCGGCAGGCCTGCAGTAACCGGCGCTCAGGCCTCACAACCGCACCGGAACACCCTGGTTCCATCCGCTGGCTAACGGGGCACACCAACCGCCGCCCCGCCCACGGAGGAGCCTCCCCGACGCCCCGGCCCCTCAGCCCGTCGGCCCCGCGCAGGCGCGCCTGCTGGCGCATGCGCCTCTGCCCCCCAGCCTCGGCGGAGCGGTGCGAACCTGCCTCGGAGCCCTTCCTCGGCCTTCCCGGGCGCTGCCGCCGCGCCCGGCTCCCCTAGGAGCACGCCCCCCTTCCCGCCCGCCCACTGGCTGTCGGGCAGCGCCCCTGCGTCGGGCGGGTGAGTAACGGCAGTGGCCGGCGGAGCACCTGTTCTGGCGGCCCTCTTCGGGCCTCGGCTGCCCCGCGAGCGCCGCTGCCGGTCCCGGGGGCTGGGGAAGGGGCAGTGAGGAGACGGCCGGGCCGGGCGCCGTGGCGTATGGGGCAGCCCTGGCCTTCTCGGCGTCGGGCCCTGCTGGGGTGCTGCTCGGGGCTGGGAGAGGCCGGGAGAGGAGGGGAAGGCGCCCGCCCCCGCCTCGCCCGCAGCCGTTGTCGGAGGGACCAGGAACGCTTCTGCGCGGTGCCCTCCCTCCTCGCTCCGGCGAAGGCCCCTCGCCGAGCAGCTAGCCTGCAGCGGATGCTCAGCTTCTGGCAGGGGGCTGGTGGCTTGGCTGAAGGCTCTGGCGCTTGGCTCGTCAATGTTAGAGAAAAGTGTGAACGCTCGTAACTTGGTGGCTTGCTCAGGGAAGGGGGAGCAACGCGGCAAGCTGGTTTCGCTCACCTTTCTTACTTGCAACTCTTGTTAAACAGCCTTGCTCTGCAGCTGCCTGTGCTGCGAACTGCCCCGGGAAGCTGGTGCGCAGGTAGCTCACGATGAGGAAGCAGGCTGAAGGTTGCTTTCTTTTCATGGTCTGCAGCTGCTCAAAGTTAGGTGTGTGTTTCAGTGTCCTTTCCAAAGCAAGACAATGCTGGCATGTTGAAATCAAATACTCTTATATATTAAATGTAATTTACTGGCGGAGGCTGTCTTGTCACATTTAGGACAAGAAAATGCAGCAGGATTGATTTTTGTTCTTGCTGCTATCTTTCTTAAATTCAAATCTGGTTAGCAAAAAAATCACATTCCCTGTTTTGTGAATTATATAGTTATCCATGTTAGAATTGCCATATTTCAAGTACCTCTTTTTAAATTGGGTAGACCAAAAAGAAACTATGTTATTAGAAGCACTTAAAAATATACGTATTTAGTATGTAAGCACAGCTATAACGTGTCTGCATGCCATATGTAACGTCTTCTTCCATCTTTAATGATGTTCAAGGTTTTTTTTTGAAAGTCTTTAGGAAAAGACTTTTCCTATGCAGACACTTTTTGAGAAATTTCCCACTTTTTCTAATACTAGAAACATTCCCAAGGCTCTCACAAGAAAGATGTGGTCAGCCTCTGTTGGTTTTTCTTGTTGTTTGTGTTCCCCAGACTGTAACGTGCTATGTAAATATGGTGTTTTGGACAGACTCTTAACAGCCTGTGGGGAAGTTTACTAAATCTCACCTGGTGAATCACTTGGGAACCAAAGTAATGTTTCTAGGTGCAGTTCTGTACTGTAGCTCCAGAATGAAGGGATTTGAAGGCCTAGAAGCTTCAGCTCTGTCTAGAGCTGATCTGTCACTTCAGAGTTTTCAGGTTCTTCAAGCTGGGAAATCTTAGCAGAGGCTAAGCTTAGAAAACTTAGCTGAGAAGCTTTGATACTGGCCATGGGCTACCTACCTCAGTGACTATTGGATGACCTTACCCTCGCATCAAGAAAGTCAGATTTTTCAGAGCTCTCTTCTGTAGTGCACCTTCATTTATTATGTTTAAGGAACATCAGAACAAATAAATCGTAGTATTTGCTGGTTCTTCCTAAAATAGATACATCCATTTTACGTAAACATACTTTCTTTGCATTGTGTATTTCTCTTTTGGAATCAGTAAAACTGGAAAAAACCCATAGGGTGGGGTATTGAAACTTTAGTTATCATATGGCCAAAATGATCTAGAGTAGTTAATCCCCCTTTTTTTTTTTCTCTGACTAAAGAAACATCCTTATTTTGGGAAACGTGGTGGGGAAGAAAAACTCTGTTGTCATCTGTCTGTCTGTACCCTTTTTTCTTCATATAGTGGAAAAGACAAACAGAAGGTTTGCCTGCAGGAAAAAAAAAATCGCTGTCAAGTATGAGCTTGAATGGGAGAGGTTATCCTCAAGGCAGGCTTACTCTTGAGTATGGGGAACAGTTTAGAAAATACTTCAGCTTTTTTCACAGATGCAATTTTTTTTTTTCATGGAGGTATTTGTCATTTTAGGAAGAACAGCTGGAGATTTTGTACTACTGTGATAAGTTTCATACTATTTATTCCCATATAAGAAACAAATTAATTTGGAACAGAGATGGTAATAGAGGGATAAATATATTTATATTTATTTTGGGCCTTTATATAGCAGCTTACCAACTAAAAGTGAAATAACTGTGTAAGATTTTTTTGGAGGACAATGTTATGGAAATATAGGCTCTACCCTTTCATGGTAAAGCTTCATATTTTCTGATGTATAGTGAATGAAATTGTAGTATCTGTAATCATAAAAGGAGAAACCAAAAGGCATCACTTGACTTCTGTGCTTTCAGTCTGAACCTGAAAGTAACAGTTCATGTTTTGGAAAAGTGTGTGTGGTAGTGAAGAGTACATTGACAGAGTTAACTGAAGATCCTGACTTCTTCAGGCACCTTTCAGTGGAAAATTTGCCAAAGGACTTTCCAGTACAGAGTGAATGGGTGATAAATTATTTTAAAAATATGTAGTGTAATGCACAGAATGAAGAAAACAATTATAGTTTCACAGTAATGACTTCTGAGCTCATTTTTACTACTCAGGATCTAGATTTAGGGATGGTGATGATTCTGTAGTCAGGTTGCGTGCATTAGCTGTGAACCAAATTGATAGAAAGCAGAAGTTTTTGGAAAAGGGATAGGGAGCAAAATTTAAAAAAAAAAAAAGGGTCAAAAAAAAAGCATGTTGAAAGCCACACTATTCAAATGTGTTCCGTTAATTTCAGAAAGGAAGGATGTAGTGGAGCTGAAACAGTACAGAAAAGAAACACCTCAAAAATGTTTAAATGTATCCAGTGATAAGGATAAAATATACAGATTAGACAAACTAGAAATTTCTCTAAAGGAAAACTCAGAGAACCTGATAGAAGCAATTAAATTATTAGTGAAGTAGAAAATGTAAATAGTAATAATTAAATGTAAACTAATGCTTGCTTGCTCTCCCTTCTAATTTGAGAACTAGGGGCATCAAATTAAACTAGCAGGTGAGTTTCTAAACGGAAGGTGTTTTTTCATATTGTACAAAGAAATGACCTTTTGTTCGGAAGTCTCTGATCCACAAATAGCTGAAGATGCCTAATTATTCTGGTAAAGCATTGCTATGTATTGGACCTGTTCTTTGTGCACAGGCAGAGACTGGTGATCTGAACTAAGTCATTCTTCCTTCTGACCTGTTACAGATGGATTTTATTGTTCTTTCAAAATTAATTCACTAGGCAAGAGAAAGAGCTTCAACTACTTACATTTTTGGCTGGTACACCAACATGGGTCAACAAACTTGGGGTTAGAATCCAAAAGCTGCTACTAGTTAATAAGTCATCATATGAGTCAGAGTAACTGTCTGCATGTGAGATCTTAATCTGCATAAAGCTGGAGTTATTGAGGCTGACTTTTTCCTACTGAGAAAGGGAATTGCTGTTAGATCCAAATGCACCCAAGAGTCCAAGGCAAGATACTTCGTAAGTATGTAGGAATGACCTGTGTACCTCAGTAAATTGAAGTCAGATTCTAAAATCTGGATGTCCATGACAGAAATACAAAATCACAGCTATGCGAACTCTAACAGCTATTGAATCAGAAATGTATTCTAAGATTTTTTCCAGTTCCAAGGATAGACACAACTTTAGATAGCTGTTTCACATGGCATGTTTGCTCGGTCTGTTTCCCCAATATTGCCGTTCTGCTGTGGCACTAACATTGATGAGCATAATTTATCTGTCATGGTCTCTGAAGAGTAGCTTTGAACAAGATTAAATGATATAATGCAAGCATTGCCAAGCTGTAGCTCTTCAATGCAGCTTTTACAGTATTGGTGTCTATGACAGGTCTGAATTATGTCATCATCATTGAGACTGACGTCTACCCAAAACACAAGCCTTTACCATAGGTATCACTCGCTTGTTCTAGAAATTTTGCACTTTGATGCTCAGCCTCTATATAAGCATACTAGAGATTCATAATATGCTATGGTGGAACAGGGTCTGTCCTGATGCTAGTCAAATTGTAGTAAGTATGCTGCTCGGTTTTTAATATACTTTCCTGATAAATATTCCATTGAAAAAGTACTTGTTGAAATAAGAACGTGGAGCACTAAGATCAATTCCTGACACTTCAGAAAAAGTACTTTGATAGTGAAATCTTGATGCAATAGAGGAGGAATTTAGTAGCAGATATGTCAAGCAAAGAATAAAACAGAACAGTTTCTTCGATATAGAATAGGAAAGCCCAAATGAAAGACCTAATTATGGACACTACAGTCGTGAATTCTTTTTTACAGAAGAGATGAGGTAAAATAATAATTGCAGAAGTAATTTATCACTGGCAGTCCTGTATGTTGCTTGATGAAGATGAATAGCATCTGGGTTAAATTAAACTGAATACATTAATACATTAGCCAGGTGAATAATATTGTTACCTTTAACAGAAAAAAAAAACAAAAAAAACAAAAAAACAAAAAACAAAAAACCCAAACCTGACCCTTTAGAAAACTTCAGTGTGTCTAATCTGAAAATAGAGTTAAACTCACAGGGAGGGGTAGCATGATAGACTAGAAAGAATACTGAAAAGGTCAAGAAAAATAGTAGTAGTTTTAATGTGTTTAAAGTTAATTTCCTACTAGAAGAAAAATGTTCTGGACTGCAAATAACCTCTTTGACAAAATTCTAAGATCTTGGGATGGATTGTAAACTGTAGAAAAAGAACCCTGTAATTTGATACAAAGTGATGTGAAATCTGTTAATGGAAAATCTCAAATGAAGTACTATAAGCATATATGCCATAAAATCATTTTCCTTGACAGTAGCCAAAGGTATGGTTTCACAATCCAGTTGGGCAAAATGAGCAGCATCATTTTCATTCTCTTCCCTTCCCCCATCTGTGCTATTAACTCATTTGTTGGCATTAGTGCTGTGATTGATACTCATTCAGCTGAGTCAGCCTTCTAACAAGGTAAAAGTGCATAGGGGTTTTTTTGTTGTTTATTTTTCAGATGTTAACAGGGTTTTGCTGTTGAAGCCTATGAGTGACCTTACTGTGGAAACCAGATGAATCCCAGAGGTAACTAAAAGTAGACAGCAGGATGAACAGATTAAGGTTGGAAATGGAAGCAGAACTTCCCTTTTTGGCAGTGTCATACTGCTAATTCAATTCAGGCTGTATTGTTAAAAAGCATATTCTAAAATTCCTTATCTAAAATTATCACAGCAGTAACAAATAGAGTGTTGTGACAACTGAGCTATATGTTAATGAACTTTAACAGTAGTAAAGAGCATTGGTAGGAAACTACCAATTAGATACTTTATAAGTATTTCAAAGCAAGCTGTGTGTATCTCAGTAAATTAAAGTAAGATTCTAAAATTTGGAGGTCAGTGACAGAAGCACAAAATCGCAGCTATGCTATGTCTAATGGCTGTTGAATCAGAAATCTATTCTGAGATTTTCCAGTTTAGTGTCGTCAGTTTTATGCATAATCTTGTTCCACGTAATTCTGTGGTAATCTAAATTTTGTTAATCCTTTTTTCTGGCTCTCTTGTGTTTAATGTTGAACAGGAATTGAAGTTATAAATAATCAGGCATTCCATTATACCAGTTTTCTTACCCCTACTTTCAGGGCTCAAATCTTGCTGTGCACTCTTGGTCTTGTTTCAAACTTAGTCCTGGAATTCTCCATGATGTGTCACACAGCTGTGACATTTTACTAACAGGCTGCCAGCAGCTAACTCACAGGCTTTCTGGTTGAGGTACATCCTTAATGCTATGCTGGTTTTTGTTTTCATAATTCAGAAAACAAATTAGAATTTTAGATCTGTAAAGTTGCAAAGCATCATTGTTTTGAGATTAATTTGCCAAAGTATTTAGTCAATGTATTGGTTAACTAAACA
>VYZW01053059.1:5725-16886 GCA_013401315.1 Balaeniceps rex
CTGCTCTTGTACAAACATAATCATTCAGTATTGACTAGGGACACCGTGTTCATCTTCAAGACTTAGGGTAAAATTCATTACAACCTGAAAGGGTGCTTCTGTGCAGGAAGCAAAGGAAGTAGCATTGCAGGACAATTCAGAGACTCTTAATGTTTGCTTACCTCTTCCAGATCCTGCACAAAGGAAGATTCTTGGAGGTAGCTTTGTAAATGGTGCTTACCTACACGTAGCCAAGACACGCAACTTCATCTGCCCTGCTGCGTTCGCAGAAAAATAGAGCCAATTGGAAAATGGTAACTGCGGACAGACTTTCAAAGGTTCTCATCACAGGCAGCTCCCATTTACTTAAAAAAGAGCTGCAGACACTCAGAGAACCAGGCTGTGACTGACTGAGGAAGTCCTCATCTTGACTTCCTATCAGGATACAGACAGCGAGAGGTATATAAAATGCTGAATAGCAGTGAGGTCACAGGGATAAAACACTCAATCTGCAGAGAATCTGTGTGTCCCTGCTCACAGTTTAACAAAGCCATATGACTTTGACCCAGGCCCTCTTAATACCGAAGTATAGGAAGACTGGAAGTTGATCCATACATGCAAACCCTTTATTCCATGTGATTTGTATAGGCTTCTCTATGCATTGTTCAGGGTATTACACAGGATAGATCACCACTAAACTGGTGTGGACATAAGGCATATTCAACTTGATTTACTACTTAGTTTCATCTGTATGGTAGGAAACATATCTATGCTATGTGAACCTAATTCCAGACTCTAAAACCAACCTATGTGTTCTCTATGAACTTGTGAATGCTGCTTGAGGTGGAAGCAGTTAGGTGTAGATGCTGAACGACATTTGTCACAGATCATGATGCAGGTGATTGTGCAGCAGCTTGCATGTTGTTTCTGTGGGTTATGGCAATGCAAACCTAAGTTTCCTTCTTTTTAGGTGTCCTGCAGTGTCTATGGACATCTTGTAAAGGGATACTTTGCTGGCGCAGATCAGTATAATAATATCTTCTAACACACAAAGGATCTCTACGAAGACAAAAAGGATAAGCTACTCATGATCACTGTAGCTAGGACAAGAATGCTTCATCTGAAACATGGAATACAATTCAGATGAGACACCAGACAAATCTTCCTAAAATACCCTAACATAAGTACCAAATGTGATAATGAATGCATTATTATTGGTCTTACTCACAGGACAAGCCTAAGCAAACCTCAACCACAGTGCACAGTATTTTTTTTTTTCCACTGCTTTTATTATAAATACCATTATCATGTGGATTTGTTTCATTAAAAGTATTCAGCTAAATATGCATGAGGCTGTACACTTGATCTGATCTCCATGTAATCAGCTTGTTTGGGATTGGAAAATTGGAGAGGGTCTATGAAGGGGCTGCAGAGATTTTCTCTATAAGGTAGTTCTAGAGAATATAGAGGCACACTCTTCACAAGGAGACTGGGTCATAGGACAAGAAGCAAAGAGCTCCACTTGCTTCACAAAAAAAATCTGTGTAGATAGAACAAAGCAATTCTTCGCTATGAAGACAATCATTGGAATAAGTTGCCCAGAGAAGCCATGGAATTTTTATCACTGGAGATATTCAAGACTTGGCCTGATTGGACTCTGGGTAACCTCATCTAATGGCCTGCTTTCAACAGCAGGTTGGACCAGATGGTCGCCAGAAGTCCCTTCCGACCTAGACTTTTCTATGGTTCTATGATGTGGTGATAGCTATGAACTGCAAGACAAAAGATAATTATGCTCTTCAGTTTCACTGTTGTGTATATGTATCCGCCATCTCTTGATAACTTGTACTTTCATTCAAACCATTACTGGGCTCTCTTAGATTTTATGAGAAGGTAATTAATATAACTTAGATTTGAGTGAGTATTTGTAACCCACATAGTGGAACAATTTCTACAATCGAATATCCTTAACACTGAGAAAACGTAACTGAAGTTGAGAAAAAATCCAGAGCTGTAGCTGAGGCCATAATCCACTATATTTCTTTAAACAGGAAAGACTTTGTCTCTGCACAAATTAGCTGCCCCTTCCCTTTTTGTGGTTTGTTTGTTTGTTTGTTTTGAACCCAAGGCAGTACATTTAATTTGACACAGGTGGCCTGAGTTTTAGATTCACTGCAGTTTTACAGTATTTCTCCAATATAGAAATTCATATAGGAAGTTAATTTAACCAAAGGACATGCAGAGGCAAACCTATATGAGTGGTAACTGGGAGGACACAGAGGCTGATCCAAATTACTTCAGAAACCTTCTTGGCTGGACTAGATGAAAACAAAGATAGTTTGGTGTTACTGGCTGCCCCTTCTCCCACACAAGTTTGCTGATGAAATTTTAGGCAGGGCTAGATTCCTGCGTTCTGTTATTCCCTTTCACAAGAGATGGGGATGGTTCTCTGTGTTCTTGTGGTGATGGATTGATTCTTTAAAGAAGGAGATATTGGTAAGAATTTTCGCTTAATTCTGAAATAGTGCTCCCACTTGTTGGATCTTATGCAGGAAAACTGTGCAGGCTTCCTCATCTTCTGTCATGTTTTAAAACGAGTGCCTGATCCATTCTTGAGGAACTATAAAGAGAAGTCTTTGAATTCTAAGTGGAAAATAAGTGACTGACACACTCAGGTACCTAAAAATCTCAATAAAAATGTAATGAATTCATCCTTCTAAGCAGCTAGCTTTTTTTACTAACTGAACAAGGAATTAAATCTCATGCAAAGGCCAGGCCTCTACTTTTTGTAAGCATACAAAGGTTGTGTACAATGTGTACACAAGCGCATAGATCCACAAGCTCCTACGGGCCTAAGACACAGTTCAGAAAAGGCAATGCAGACCTGTGTGACACAGAAGGACCCAAAGGAAAACACATCACGGATTTTCAAGAATCCAATTCCATCAAAATAACAAGTAATGCTACAGTAGCCACTCCTTTCTTCCAAAGAGCTACAGGACTGTCCCTTACTTCAGAGGATGGACCATCTATGTGCTCTGAGAAGCACTTGCATTTTTCTTAGGTATCAACCAAATAAAACAAAAAATAAAGATCAGATGGGCTCCTGGTGATATAAAAGCTAGGTAAGCATTTTCTTCCCCGGTGATATAAATGAAGAAGCAGAAGCTTACATTTATATTTTTGTTACTGCTGTTCACAAATTCGTAGCAAATCTGACTCCCATCTCTCCTCCTTGAAACGTGTGTGCTTTAAATATGATCGTTGACTAGAATTTTCAAAGGTCCCTATTTTATGCAATAAATCCTTCCTCCAAGAAAACCCGTCTTGAATTTAATGTGGCGTCTTGACAAATAATACCGTATTGCATATACTAGGGATTGGCAACTTCTGAATTAATACTTAGATGTTTATTTCACCATTGGGCATCAAATATATAAGTCAGAATTTATAATCCATTGATACTGTTTTTAAAAAAGGTGATAGGCAAGGTAAGAGGTAGAAAAAAACAAAGGCAGAAGCTACAGCCTTCAGGAGACTTTCAAAACTTTCTTAGTTATTAAAAAAGGATAGAGCCTGGCACAAGCAGTTTGCTGGATGACTACGTTTTCCAGTCTTGAAAGGAGAGCTTGTTTTCTAGAAATGGACATATTCTCTGTAAAGCTTACTACTTTTGAAATAGTGCTACTTTGAGTGCTCTGTATATGGCCTGGGAATGGAGGACCAACTTGAATTTTGTGAACTTTCTACCATCTTCCCTCTATCATGAAAAAAGGATTTCATGCATTTTATGTAGTACTTAAAATTCAGTTTGGAACCATTATTGTATTTTTCACTTGTTAATAAAATGTGTTCGACACTTATCTTTCCTACCACTTGTTAAAAATCCATTTACATGGGATCAGATATAATGAAAAGGTAATTTTTCATTTTTATTCTATTTTGTAGTTATTTCTCATTTGGAATTACCTCAAGCACTGTCCTCAGAATAATAATACTCTGGAGGCAAGGCTTTAAAAAGCTCCTTGATTTTCCCACACACACTCACACATATATATAAAAAAATTTATGCCGAGTGTGTTTAAATTAGATATACCAATTATAACACCTTGTTCCCACAATATGTTCATGAAAAATCCCCATGCTGAAACTCCCACTTTAATGCTGAAACCTCAGCACACAGAATTTGGAAGTGATGCTACTGCTGAAATTGTCATCGGCATCTTCCTAGATGTGCTGAATGCATGGCAGTGCCGGGCGAAGGGCACAGGGCTCTGCCAATGTGTTCTGACCAAATGTGTTCAGCATCCCAGAACAGGGTGCAGCAAGATAGTCAGGACGAGATGAGGTTTCTGCTTTGTAGCTCTTCACTATGCAATCCTAATGGGTATCATCAAGATGAAAAAAAGAAAAAAAAAGAATTCTTTAAAAAGGAAAGAAATATCTAGATGGTTCTTAATGCCTCTATCGAAGCCTTTGATTTTTCACAGCCCCGCTCCTGGTTTTCAAGAGTCTATCAGTAGAGGAGGAGATGGAAAAGATAGGAATTGGAGGCTTTCTATCTGTCGGACCTAAGTGTTTTCATATGTATAGGAGCACCTTGAAATCTCTCTTCTGAGATACCACTCAACATAGCTTTTGGAGCCAGGTGCCTGAAAACTTAGTTACCAGTGTTTGATGCGCCATTGCTCCTGGTCTCCATTAAAGGCAGTAGTGAGCTATGTGCTTTGGTTCCACTTATCAAGAATATGTGGGGGGAAAAAAAGAAAAACTCCTTCACACTGAAGAGTACAACTAGGTCATAAAGTGTGAGTACAGTTTTGCTCCTCACTGAATAAAGGAGTTGTTAATAGGTCTGCCAAAATGATGTTTGCATTGCCAGGACATTGAGACTCCTTATTATTACCAGGAGTAAGATTGAAACTATCTTCTGAAAGAATAATGACTGTATCTGAATGGCCTGGACTTCCCCTAGAAACAGCTTGCTTTCAAATACTAAGCTGCCTCACCAGAAAAGAGATCTGAGGAGAGCAAATGGAGACAAAGGGAAAGCAAAAAGATGAAATCCCTGGAAAACAGTACCAGTAAAGTATCAGCAAGCCAGCTGCATGCAGGGAGACAGGACTTCTGATTATTTCAGACTGCCTTGCTAATATTTTTTCTATTATGGACTAGATATTTTGAATTTTTGTTAAAAAGACAATAATTTCCAGGAAACAATGTTACAGAAATTCTATCCTAATAATTCCACATGCTGATTTATTGTCCTGGTTTCAGCTGGGTTAGAGTTACTTTTCTTCCTAGTAGCTGGCATAGTGCTGTGTTTTGGATTTAGTAGGAGAAGAATGCTGATAACACACTGATGTTTTAGTTGTTGCTAAGTAGTGCTTAGGCTAGTCAAGGACTTTCTTTTTCAGCTTCCCATGCTCTGCCAGGTGCACAAGAAGTTGGGAGGGGGCACAGCCCAAGATAGTTGATCCAAATTGACCAAAGGGCTATTCCATACCATATGACGTCATGCTCAGTATATAAACCGAGGGGAGTTAGCCGGGGGGCAGCGATCGCTGCTCGGGGACTGGCTGGGTGTCGGTCGGCGGGTGGTGAGCGGTTGCATCACTTGTTTTCTTTTCCCTGGGTTTTGTTTGTCTCTCTTGTTCTCCTTTTCATTACAATTATTATTATTATTATTATTACTATTATTATTATTATTATTTTATTTCAATTATTAAACTGTTCTTATCTCAACCCGTGGGTTTTCTTACTCTTGCCCTTCCGATTCTCTCCCCCATCCCACCGGGGAGGGGGAGGGTGAGCGAGCGGCTGCGTGGTGCTTAGCTGCCGACTGGGGCTAAACCACAACATTTATTTACCTAGAAAAAACCTGAGAGGGTTTGTAACGAATATTAAACATGACTTTTTCTAAGATGCGTTAGTTAAACTGCCAAATTTGCTTGCAAATGCAGATCACTTCAAATAGACTTACCCAGTGAAAAGAAACTTTGGTCAGATTCTAATGCTGCATGTACAGGTGCACAAAGACAGAAGACAGTGGAAGTAATAACAGGCATGGTAGGAAGGAGAGAGCACTGAGGAAGCATTTGACTGGAATGACTGTATATCATGAGCTAGGGGGCATCAAATGGAATAATCAAGTGGTAGACTCATAAGTAGAAAAAGAAATATTTTTTCACATAGTACATTGTTAAATTTATCTTTGCTACCGCAAGCAGTAAATGCTAGAATATACACAGATTTGAAAAGAGATTTAAGAAACACATGCAAGAAAAAATCCATCAAGAACTACTAGACAAAGGCACACCATGCTGGACACTGGAAGTTCCCAAATCCCTGGAGAGTGACTATCACTCAAGTATGAAATATCACTGGAAAATAAATATCATTATGTGCATTCCCTGTTCTTATGCTAGTCCCTAAATACCTTTTACTCACCACTGTCAGAGACTAGATGTTGAACCAGGAGGACCTTTGCTTTGACCCAGTACAGCTGTTGTTGTATTCTGAGCCTACGGGTTCTTCCTCAGTAAGCTTCATAATAAATGTCTATGCACAATATTGGCATTATTGTTTTTACCAGGAACATAGATAGTGAAATTATATCAATCATTGGCCACAAGAAACTGCCAAGCGATTGTCAGTGCCTTGGTTGTACTTTCAGGTGACATTGATACTGATATAATTAGAGCTAGAAGGGAGACATGGGTTACCAGAATCTATCCATACCCCAGAAACCGGGGTTTCTGTGCGTAAGGACTGCAGGCAGCTTTCCTCTGATGTCAGTGACCATCATCTTGAATACCAAGCAACATCATACTTAAAAAGCAGTCATTTTAGGGCAGAGGTCTGAAAGGACTTATATTTGAATGTAGTACACTTGGGTCACCAAAGTAAAAGTCTCTAGTAGGACTTGCTCTCTTAGGACGGTCCACGGCCATTACAAACAAGATACGCAGGTACTCCACATCATTTTGTTACTGTCAATGGATAAAATAATCTTGTGAAATTAAGACATGCCCGGTGGAAAAAAAACATAAGAAAGCTCATTAGAGGCACTGTTGGAGCTGTTAAGGATTTAAGGATTTTTTTTTTTTAAAGAATGATATACTTTTAAGGCAGGCACACACATTTTCAAGCTTTGAGAATATATTCAGCACTTACATAAAATTGGCCTGATTTTAAAAGGGATCTGTTGTCGTTCTGCAACCTGTAAAAATCAGGGCACTTTGAAAAACTCTGTATATTTGACAAGTTTATTGTGTGTGGGTGTGTGTGTACACCTGCATTCACATATGCATATGTAATAAAGGTATTTGCAGGACCCGAAATGGAGGAAACTTTTATGATTCTGAAACAGTTTGCACATATGTGTGTGTCTGTGTAGATTCGAAATCACATAGGCTGCTGGTATTGGAGAGCAAAAATATATATTATGTTTTTATGGTTGGGCTGGAAAGCAGACCCAAAATATACATTTAGGATATGGTAATCAGATGCCTAGAACAGAAAAATATGCATCTGCAAGTACACTCAGGAGGTCTTCATATCCTTTACTCTTTTCAAATAACATAAAAACAACTGCAAAAAGTAGAGCTTGTCCTGACATTTCGATTGGTGCTTTTTTGCCCTGAACTTAATTGCTTATACTACTGCCTAGAGGGTACCTCATCCTCCCAGAACTCACATGTTATTTTTAGTGCAGAATAGAATGTAGCACATTGCAAGCATTTTAACTACCTCAAGGCACTGGTGGTATAATCAAAAAATATCTGATTCAGAGTATGTATGTTTTAAAAGATAAATACTAATATTCTTTATTTTTTAGGTTTTTTCCCTCTTTTTTAAAACTTGTGTGAAATATTTTAAACATGACTGAAGTACACACATTTCTTTTCAGAAGGATGTGGTCAATGCAAATGAAAATTAGCCTCTTCATTGTTTGTTAGGAGCTGAAGTATACTTTTTCTACAAGCTCCTTGCATGAGTCTGTGCTCTCCCATCCTAGTTTTTAACCTGATGTCTGGAAATCTCTGACCTGTAAGTAAAAAAGTAATTGTTATTGGCTTGCATATTTAATAACTGCACGTCTATAGACTGACCACTTCGACGCATAGGGGCATAATAAGAATCTAATGTGACTTTGAATTTTGAATTATTTCTCCAGGAAAAGTTGCACCCTGACACTAAATTAATTTCTCTCAACTGTAAGCAACTAACCAAAGCACCTAGCTTAGTCAAACATGTATCCTGGACTTCAGCCACAGGAAAGAATGAGATGGGGGAAGAAGGGGGGCAGATAGAGGGGGATGACTGCAGAAGACAATTTAGCACTCCTAAGATCTCACTCTCTCTCTCTGAAGAAGCCTATTCCTCTCCATTGCTCAGGCAAATTGCTGAGGCAACCATATTGCCAAGGTCAGAAGTTAGAATGAACCCAGGCCTTAAAGTCAGCTCCTACAAGGTTCGTGTCAGTGAGTTTTAGCCAGACCAGGGCTTTAACATTTAAATGAATAGCTATAAGCCATTATAATCTAAAATTCTGTATGACATCTTATGATGGCTTTGCTATTAATTTAAGCATTTAGAGTACTGGCTCAATCTTTACTAGTAGATATGCTACTGTACTTTTGTAAGGATTACCCTACCAATAGTAGTTTAAACCAGAGATGAGTTTGTTTATGTTTCTATAAAGAAAAAAAACAAACACTTGAAAATTTTCTAGAATAGCTTGCCAAGTCATACAACCAATATGATCTTACCATGCTGAGTTAGTGCCACTGCCCAACTAGTGGCAGCATAAACACATTACCTGCGATCTATGTTTTGTCTACTGCTTTCGAAGGATCTATTCACATAAATGGAAATTACAGAAGATGGTTATACGAGAGTAAAGTTCAATTTGTGCATATCATGCATCTTTTTCTTCAGGACACAATCATTGCAGTCTAAGCACTTCATAAAGAAAAAGGAGAAAGCATGAGGAGCCCTTTTCTCTCTCATCTCCTCGCAAAAGACGTCACCACCCTTTAAAAATTCTTGTGGATATTACAGTAGTGCTTAGAGATTTCAGCAGAGCCTGGGACACCATATTGTCCACATGCTGTATCAACACACTAAACAGGCGTCCTCTGTCCTCATGAAGTTAGAATCTGAATTCACCAAGACAGTGGAAGATCGGACTGGAAGAATCACTGTTGTCTCTGTTTGCTGAATATGGAAGTGAAAGGCTAGCATGTCACTCACATTGAACTTGCTTCATACATTAAAGTGATAGTAAGAGGCCTCCACAGAAATAAGGACTGGTCCTTAGTGACCTGCCCAAATTAAAAAACAAAGCCAGGTCTCAAGAAAATAAAGCACTTTTCCCTCCAGATTTCACAAGGACACTGAAAACCTTTTTGGAGCTCAGGAATGAAAAGCGGTAGTGGGAGAAGCATGGAAGAAATTAAAAGATTAAATCAGGCCTATGGGTCACCCTTGTTTTTTGAAACCATGCAAGGGGTCACTTTTGCTCGGTTGGGCATGATGCAGTGAGGATAGTCCTGGAGACAGCAGTGGTAATGGCGATACAATGTTGTCCTAAGGTTGTACGTGACATAAAAAGTCAGTGACCAGATAGCTGGCAACATAATTCGGAAATCTTAGCTACCACTTGATCATTGTGTGAAAGTTTTATTGAAACACTGTGCCAATAGGAATGCATCATCGCTGCATTGTGATGGCCAGCACATGCCAAGTATTGTCATGGCTATGTAACATTCTTCTATATTTTACAGTTCCTCTGGTGGATAGGAAGCTCCATTTTGAATTACGTTTATTTCAGCTGCTCACAGGGGACCTTGAACTAACAGGTTTGATTTCTACACAAAGTGATACTGAGTGGAGATGATGATCATTATTTAGCTTGTACTGCAGTTCACCTTAGCTTTATATAACTTCATTCTGTTGAAGTTAATGTTGAAGCTCCTGCCAACTTCATTTGCACCAATAAGTCAGCCTTAGTATTTTGCAGTGGCAGATATAACTGGGTTTTAGCTAGTGGGGTTCTTAATGGGAAAACTTTAGAGCAGACATGTATGTGTGTGTGCCCCTATGCATGTATAACACAGAGGAGGTTTGAGAGAACAATATTATACAAAGCAAGAATATATGTTATTCATTTTCAAGGTAACACTAACAAGACAAAAAAAATTTAGTTGTTATACATTGGAAAATAGAAAACAACAGCCATCTCATTGTGAATGACCTTATAACTTTCTCCTGCCCCTGCTCATGCTTAGTCCAAATTGCCACATTACTGTGAGCTTAGGGAGAGTCAGCGAAATCCCCACACATAGGGATAGAACATGCATTCTCAGTAAAACCTTAAGTTAAAAAAGTATCTGTTGAAACTCTTACCATCTCTTACAAATGACAACTTTCAACAAGTTTCCACAAATATTCTTCTACTTTTTTTACTAATACTTAAATGCATTACAGCCTTTCAAGTCAGTTTTTCAAGACAGACACATTTTGAAAGAAAAGAAAATATGAGTGGTGCCAAATATAAATGAAGATCACATTGTGGCACTCATGGAGAAAATCTTCTAATAATAACTTGTTACAACTCCTGAGCTCCTATATAAGCTACAGCTTCAGTAAATTAACTGGGAAAGTTTGATCTCCTAGACCTGAACCAGAAAATAATTTTCTTCTCATAATTTAAAATAGAAACATATTCTAAGAATTTTGAGAGAAATTCACTATGTTTTTAAATGAGAAGAAGAAAAAGAAGAAGAGGAAGAGGAATAGGATGAAGGATAGTC
Source organism: Balaeniceps rex (assembly GCA_013401315.1). Lineage (NCBI taxonomy): Eukaryota > Metazoa > Chordata > Aves > Pelecaniformes > Balaenicipitidae > Balaeniceps > Balaeniceps rex. Next base: position 16,525 of record VYZW01053059.1, read on the forward strand.
CAGAACCATAGAGCTGAGGTACAGTTTTATACTGTGGAGGACTGCNGATTAAAAATGACAGCCAGCATTAACAGTTTTGGTTCCTAGCTCTGGCAAGTCTTAAAATTACTTGCAGCTATTGCAAGCAGCTTGTTTTCTCTCAGCTCATCTAAACCTTTTCATGAATCCAGAGTTAGTTGATATACATCAGGAACTTACTTAAGACATACAGTGAACCAATGAAAGCATTACATTTTCCTCTTCTGTTATCCATATGACTATCCAGACCCAAAGGCATATACTTAACATAAAGAGCATTCTGAAACAATAGGCTACTGAATACAGTTACTTTGTTCAGTACAACCTTTATTTTTGGTTAATGT
>VYZW01053060.1:9992-23745 GCA_013401315.1 Balaeniceps rex
CCCTTCTAATTTTCTCCCTGCATAAACTCACGACGTCTTTGTAGTCCTCCTGAGTTTCCTGCCCCTTCTTCCAAAGGTCATAAACTCTCCTTTTTTTTCTGAGTTCTAGCCAAAGCTCTCTGTTCAGCCAGGCTGGTCTTCTCCCCCGCTGGCTTGTCTTTCGGCACATGGGGACAGCCTGCTCCTGCACCTTTAAGATTTCCTTCTTGTAGAATGTCCAGCCTTCCTGGACTCGTTTGCTCTTCAGGACTGCCTCCCAAGGGACTCTGTCAACCAGGCTCCTAAATAAGACAAAGTCTGCCCTCAGGAATTCCAAAGTGGCAGTTCTGCTGACCCCCCTCCTTACTTCTCCAAGAATCGAAAACTCTTATCATTTCATGATCGCTGTGCCCAAGACGGCCTCCAACCATCACATCACCCACAAGTCCTTCTCTGTTCACAAAAAACAGGTCCAGTGGGGTGCCTTCCCTAGTTGGCTCACTCACCAGCAATGGCACATCCTTACAAAAAGTCTCTTTGTTTTATAGTGATGTGCTCTTCCAATGACACACATTTGCTCGATTTTCCTTCAGCAGAGTCTGTATGAGACAGAATTTATCTGTCTATTCAAAGAAGCCCACTCCAAGTAGCTATCTTTCACATTTTTTTTCTGTGGCAACTTTGTGTTAGCCCATCTTCACCAGTACTAAGGCAGGTGGAAATTCCTCATACCTCCAGACCCCAGAAAATAGATTCATAATATTTTTCGCTTCACTAGACACATAACACCCCAAGCAGGGATTTATCATAGTGATGACACACCTTATTAGAGGGGTTGGCTCATGAACCAGCTCTCTTCCCATTTGTGATCACACAGCATCTCACTGGCAACTGTAGCAATCGCGATATTAGGCAAGTATTTAGAGTTTTTAGGGTTTTTTTAGTGACACTTGCCATCTGGAACCAAGGTCAAGAGATAACATCATACAGCCCATTGGCCCATTATAATAACTGAAAAATGATTGGTAGACCACAACTGGTCCATGTGCCACAGTTTGAGAGTTCTGATTTTAAAAAAAAAAAACAGACAATCATTACTAAAATATTTTATTCCAAAACAGAAGACTTCAAAAAATAAAAAAGCAATGCCCTCTCCCAGGATGCTAGAAACATCCTAATGGGGTCAGTAGATAAGGTAGAAAGAGGCACACTGCACTCTTCTGTAGAGGCAACCAGAAGCCAAGCAAGATATTTTTGGCCTCTAAAATGACTATGCAGTTTTTCTGCTGCTTATCCCCATATGACACGTAGCTGGTTTTCCCCTTGAAAACAGACCCTTTTCCGCAGTTACATTCCTCAGTAGAAAGAAAAGAGAGTCTGCTACCTGGGGATGTCATTCTTTTGAGATTATTAGTTAGGAGCGTTAGGAGATAGCTTTAAAATTAAGATGGCCTGAAAAGAAAGAACATGACTTGGGTACCTGTTCTTTCATGTGTTTATATGCTTTGAGGGATGAGTTAGTTATAAAAACTATCAAGTGAAGTGTTCTGCTTTGTCTGCCTCCATTCCCCAGAGGACCCATCAATGACTTAGAAACCTGATGTGGGGAGTGTAAGAACATCCATACAGGGTCAGAGCAAGAATCAACAAGTCCAATACCATGTTTCCAGAACCAGACAGTATTCTTCCAGAAGGAGGACAAATTTGTATTTCAGTTTCTGGGGTGTAGATGTGGGGTTAAAGCTGGACCCTGGGCTTATTGTGAGTAGGTGAAGGTGCAGTTCATTGTGGTGAATGCACAGCAGCTCCTGCAAAGAATGATGGAGAAGTGTTTTTGGAATTGCAAGGGGAAGCCAGTGAGTTTGCTGGGCAACCAGAGCAGAAGTGCATCACCGTGTGTATGGATTGGTATCTGGATGCCTGGAGCATGACTTCGGAGGCCTACTGCTCCAGGGAAGCACTAACATGAGGCCAAATTTTGGCATCTTCTGGTACTGTTGCTTCTTTGCCTGAGTGGTTGACTCTGGAACTAACAGGAAAGGACTTCCTTGGGTGGAAAGGGGTGACCTGTTTGAGTTGGGAGTAAAATTTAACCCAGGAAATTTACATGATATTTCCAGCCTCTGATGTGACAGAGCAATACACCCTCACTCAACCCTTAAAAGAAAAAAAGCAGACAATAACAGATGCTGAGGAAGGAGTGCCAGAACAGGATGAACATTACAACAGAAGTCCAAATATTCTGCTAGAGTGCAGCACTCTATGGTTCAAGCATTTCCTAAGCTAAAGGTGATATCTTTATTCATACTAGCCTTCAATGGATTTTTCTTCCATAATTTTAGGAACTTAGGTCTAGGGAATGGAAGAAGTAGCTAGAACTGAAAGTTTTCAGAAGCAGAGATTTTTCTCTGTTCTTGTAAAAAAGCTTGAGTTAAATGGGAATTAACAGGAGAAAGAGAAAAAACACAAATAATTTGGAACAGTCAAATATAGTTATATGGAATTTTTCATCTAAAGATTTCAAAGCTCTCTTCAAAGGAAGCAGTTATTATTATTCCCACTGTGCAGATAGGCAAAATGAGGACCATAAATATACAGATACTGACCAGAAGTCGTGTAGCTATCTGTTGTGGTTTAACCCCAGCTGACGACTAAGCACCACACAGCCACTCGCTCACTCCCCTCTGGTGGGATGGGGGAGAGAATCAGAAGAGTAAAAGTGGGAAAACTTGTGGGTTGAGATAAAGACAGTTTAATAGATTAAGCAAAAGCCACGCACGGAAGCAAAGCAAAACAAGGAATTCATTCACTGCTTCCCATGGGCAGGCAGGTGTTCAGCCATCTCCAGGAAAGCAGGGCTCCATCATTCGTAACGGTTACTTGGGAAGACAAACATCACCATTCTGAATGTGCCTCCCTTCCTTCTTCTTCCCCCAGCTTTATATGCTGAGCATGACATCGTATGGTATGGAATATGCCTTTGGTCAGTTGGGGTCAGTTGTCCCAGCTGTGTCCCCTCCCAACTTCTTGTGCGCACCCAGCCTACTCACTGGTGGGGTGGTGTGAGAAGCAGAAAAGGCCTTGACTCTGTGTAAGCACTGCTCAGCGGTAATGAAAACATGCCTGTACCATCAACACTGTTTTCAGCACAAATCCAAAACACAGCACTGTACCAGTTACTATGAAGAAAATTAACTCTATCCCAGCCAAAACCAGCACACTATCAAGTAATAGAACTGGACATTCATTTCAGAAATCAAGAAGTGGGATTTTTCAGATGAATAATAAAGCGTCTAAACAGAAATCCTAGAATTTCAAAGCTTATGTTGATAGTGGAGAAGCCAGGAACGCTTCCAAGATCTGTCTTGGTCTACTTCAATACAAGAGCCAAACAGACACCAGCACTGCTTCATGCTTTCCTGGTTTTCATGCAAAGTAAATCCAGACATGCAACATGGGAAGCAGCCTCTGTGTTCGCTAGCAGGTCCCAGCCTGGACTACTGGAGACTGGGGATGAGGAGTTTTCACTGTTTTGCAGTACAGGCACAGCTACAGGGACCACAAGCAGCAGTAAATATTTGTGGCCAGAAAATAGGGACAGGAAACATTAAAATTGTTTACAAAGATTTCATTGTGATATTTTTAAAGGAAATACTTTCTTTGGAAAGTGATAAAATAGTTCAGAATAAAATTTCTAGCCTTTTCAATTTAAAATACCATTTTCCATTTCCATTCTTCCAAGTAAAATTACCCAAATTTGAAAAAAAATACAGCTTGAAGTAAAGCACAAAATTTTTCATTTTGTTTGGGTTTTGTTTTAACTACAAAACTGTTTTTAAAAATCTGCTTGAGATTTTTTGCAATGCTTGGGTTTGATCACTGAATTAAGAAAACCACCTTATTGTTTGCCTAGTTATGTTAATGAGTCCCAGCCCAATAAGCTAACCTTTAAATCACACAACCTCTTCATTAGTCTCTCAGAATGCCGCAAAACCTTTAATTCTTTTGCCTCTGAAAGATTCTCTTAGCAGAACTTGAAAGCAAGACTTTTTATCTCAGATACAATCAAAATTTTAATTATTTTCTCAAGTACTTTTCTGTGTCATATACGTAACGGGAAATATCGGCAGGAAATAGATTTGGCAGACACTAATGTTGCATGTTCACCAGTTCACCAAATTACACCATCCATGTTATCACAACGGGCATGAATGGTTCTGGCCCTACAGTAAACCCAGGTCATCTAACATGGTCTAATTAGGACAGCAGTACACAGAGAAGTAGTACAGTCTTAAATGAGGGTTCGGGTGTCATTCAGTGAGTCAGTTAAGAACTTTGCTTTGTGGATGAACTTTCACACACATTTCTATGTATTTATGTATTCTAATGTTTTGAAGAACTAAGGCCTAAATATACTCAATTATCTAAAAAATGTCATGGATAAAAATCCTTTTGTTGTTCTGTGTTTTTGTCTTTTTTCCTAGCTGCTTGCAGGTGGCATTTTTGAGCACTACATTTAGATCTCATGTTTCACTTATACCAAAAAAAATCCTGAGACTTGGCAATACTGTTCGCTTTTTGTTGTGCAAGGTGAAGCAAAAAAGTAAAAGTTTGTTTTGTCTCCCCTCACCCTTGAAGTGTTCTTCTGGAGGTAAACTATAAAAAATTCCATCAATGAGGACCACAGTGCACAGTGGTTGGTATTGGTGATAAAGATTACATCTTTAAAAAACAGAAGATATAGGATACACCATTACCACAGGAACTTTAAGAGCAAGGAAGCAGAAATGATCTTTCAGAATAGAAGGTGTTTTGGTTTTTGTTTTTATTCCTGCTGAACAGTAATTGTGCATTTCCCTTTTCTTCCTCTCGCTCTCTCTATTTCATTTTTTAATACTGTTTTATAGACAGGACTTGAGAAAGTTTTCTCAAGTTATGATTACTTTAGTCTAAAGTGCGGATGACTGGCATCCCAGGCATTTCTGCAGTACTGAAGCTCTTTCAAAATTCCATCCACACACATCCTCGTAATGATAAAACAGAAACTCTAATAAAAGTATGAAGAAAGGGACAAAACTAAACCTTTAGCTTCATATGGGGTATTATTTTTTGTTGTTTTTGCTACAAAGCTGTAATTGGCCTAGTGAGATCTGATAAATGTCTTATTATAAACTTGAACATCAACTGATGGTGAAAAAAAATATGATGGAACTTGTGACTGAGAGAAAAGTAAAAGGGTATAAATGACTGGCAGTTCCCATTTCTTTACAAGTGTTACATTTCAGTCCCCTGCCACTACCACATGTTTCCTGTTCACAGATAATTTGTACAACATATTTTATCATTCAGTTTTAGACACAGTTGAAAGGCTTTTGCCTAAGGCTTGGAACACTTTGAAAATTGTATACCATTTGCAAGGCTTTCTTCTGCTTCACTGTGCAATTAGGTGACTGCCTTTCTGCAGACATTGGATTTATCATATGTGGAATTAGGTTTTTTCACCAAGGTGAACTGGGAACAAAAATGCAAGTAGTTTTTCAGTAACCCACAGACAAGGGATTAGTGTGCCGGCACAAAGCTTGTAGGCTGCCTGTCAGTCCCTAACTGGATGTGGTTCCCTCACAGAAGGAGTATTGTGAGCCACAAAGTTTCATACAAAAATACTCTGTGTCCCTGCTATATGTGATTCAAACTTCTAAGGTGCAACAAAGACATATGATCGGAATACTTTTTTTCCCTCTGATTTTCTAATATGACTATTTATGACCCTGTTGATTCTTTCCTCCCCTCCTTTGCCCCCCTCCCCACACCACCCCCTGCCCTGTCTTGACTAAACTTTGCTCTCTCCTAAAGAAGTGCAAAGATACTGATGTGCTATGAGCTTCCCCTGCTGGAAATTCCTAGCAAAAGGTGCTGTAGCCAAGTAGGGATGGATCTGGGACTAGCTCCCAGTTCGGCTAATTTATGTGCTCAGTTCCTGTCGAACAGAAAGTACATAATGTGACTTGAGATGCTGATTAAATTTCATGTGTATTTCTATGTTCTAAATAAACCAAATTTTAAAGTCAGATTTGAGCGATGGTAGTTTATAAACCTCATTACAGCAGTTTGTATTTTTCCACTGAATTATGTGAGGAAAAGGGAGACAAATTCAGCCCTTTTGTATAATGTAGCTACGTGCTTTTACAAGGTCATCTTCCCTTCCAGTAGAGGATATGGAGTATTTCTTAACAAGTAAATTTTGTCTATTAAAAACATGTCATTGTTTAATGAGAATGGAATTTTGAATTCATTGTTTGCTTTTGGTTCCAGACACCCTACTTGTGGAAACAATGAGTGTGTAAGTGCATAAGTGAGCTGTAAGGAACGCTGGTGCCTTATAGCACAATCCCATCAGAAGAAAGGTGTGTTTCTTCAGAGTACACGTCTCTCTCAAACAATACTTGTCAAACTATATCAACTACCTCTTCTGAAAACTTTGAAAAAGCTGCACTTTTGAAATAAAAACTAATAGAATTTTAATCTAATTGTTTAGCTCTCCATACCAGAAATATCCAGCTGCAAATTCCTCAGCTTCTTGAAGAGTATGAGTAGGCAGAATATTATCATTTATATAGTAGAAGTGCAATAATATACTTCTGATAGACTGTGTTGGAAACGTGGCCGCTGCCTACTTGCACAGTGTGACCCAGCGGGCAGGATTGTCTTGACCACTCTGTAAGGTCTCTCTGCCTTCGCATAGTCCAGCAATGGGATTTTGGAGCAAATTGCTTCCGTGGTCACTCCCGTCTCTGTTGATTTTGTCTGGTTAGATTAGAAGGTCTTTTGGGGCATGGGCTGACTCTCTCTGTATGGTTTGTAAAATCCCCAGTGCTCTGAAGCAGGTGGCACGGTGGCTGGGTTGACGTGGTGTTGCCCCTGTGCCGGTGTGCCCCAACCTGCAATGGTCTGCAGTAAGGTTGCAGCAATCTAAGAGTTTACTTAGAAGTCTTCCCTCTGCCAAAGCGTCTCTTCCCCCACCTGAATCACTGGGCTCACCTGGGGACGTATTTTGCATCCTACTAAAATGTAGGCATTTAGGGCAGTGTTAGAGAAACCTTGCCCTTTCCAGCTGTAGCCTAAGAAGGACCAAGTCACAGAAAAGCTGGCTTGGTGTGTGTGAATCAGCAAATATTTGGAGAGCTCCAGAGCTCCCACCATCTGTACACATGCAGATACACAAGTAGATGGAAAGCTTCCAAAGGAAGTTCCCTTTCAGTCCCCATAAAATCTCCTAGACCCAGCCAGCAACTTGAGCTTGGTGCCAGAGGAGCAGAGGATTTCCTTCAAATTCTCTACCTGGCTTAGTTTAATTTGCTGTATGGTAGAAGACCGAAAAAGGCTGCAAAAAAAGGACTGGATCATGGGATTTCCCAATCTAAATGTAATGGTAAACCCAGACTGACTCCCTTCTTTTGTGGTATCCATTGTGCTTTGTCCCAAATGGGAAATATGGTTTGCCAATGCAGAGGGAGCATACACTATAAACAATGACAAGAATAAAGCTAAATATTATGCATATTCATTGCATGCAATCCTAAACACAAAGGTCTCTAGTGAGTGAAACAGAAAAGAAGATTTTTTTTTCCAACTGAGGAGCTGCTGGGTCTTTTTAACCCCTTCTTTTCTGAGTTGTGCAATTTGCAATAACATACAATGGTATTTCACTTCATATATTATGAGCAAGTAGGTTTTAAGTAGAGTCTTTGGTACAACTTAGCTGCATGATAATTTCATTGACTAGTTTCTCAGCACAGTTGATCAGTAATGACTCATTTAAAGTTTCCAGAAGGCAGTGGTACAATTGCTCAGTACATGCACTTTAGCTTTTCTGTAATTTTTCACTTTTCTAATCAACTCATCTGACACGGGTTTCACTTCCTTTTATCCACACTGACGGGGTAAGTGTAGGTTCGTGTTCTACTTCAGAGTGCTGAGAATTCTGTTTTTTAATGTCAAACCTCAACAAACAGTGTAGCAATGCTCTCCATGCAGAACACCTCTTACTTTATCCAAATTCTTAATGGTGTAACATAAGATTTATTGCCAAATCATTATGCTCTCACTTACATGCTTATTTGTCAAATGTAGTTAAGATGGAAATAATTCTTTTCTTTAAATATCAGATCTCCATCCTGAAGAGTAAACCAAGAAAATCTATTAAGATCCTGACCTAATAGGGCTAATTTCCAGAAGGGTAGTAAAACCCTAACCAAAACCCTATGGAAGCCAGCTCAACCTGACCCATGAATTTCCTGAAACAGTTGCTCCCAAGTGGCAGTGTACAAGGGTAAGCCAGGATACTTCATTCCAGAGCCAAAAACATTCCACTTATTTCTGAAGCAATGACCTGGGCTGCAACTTATGGTGAAGTGAACTCTGGGTTAGATTGTCTGATAATAAAAAAATAATTCTGTAGCATACATTCTTTTGTTATGCCCTGTTTTCCTCTCATTTGAAAAAGCAAAATGAAATGTGATAGTTTTTGTTTTTATAGAAACATTGTTCTTGACCATTTTCTTGGTATGAAACCTCTGAATCCAACACTGTGAAGTACAGTACTAATGTCCAGCAGCAGGCACCTGTTGGTCCTGGTTTTTTTTCTGGATACCAAGCAGCATACAGTATATGAGGAAATACTCAGCAACTTATTTGTTAAAACAAGTGGGCATACATACTCAGAATTCTGGTTATTTAAAATATTAAGACTGTGAATAAAACAAGTTGTATCTAAATTCTGCATGCACCCACAGAGAACTCATGTTTTGCTATTGTGTGCTTGTATAATTATTTGCATTTGCTTGAAACATTCACATATTAATTCTGAAATGAGTTTCTACCTTGCTGATGCATGAATATTTAAAGATAAAAACTATAATTTCTGCTATTGCTTTATTATTATTATTGATGCATAGCTATTAATGATGCATTATCAGAAGGATACTCTTTGGTCACAGTAGATATCGGAACTGACAAAACAACAGTTGTAAAATAAGTAGTAACAGTGTAGAGCCAGGGCAAAACCCAACGTAGTTCATTTAAAGCTGGACTATAAATACCCTGACAGATACACGGTTTCTTAATGTGTGCATGGGTGATCTCCTAAGTCTGGGGCCTGCCTGCTAGTTAGAGAATAGGCTGGAACGTATAGAATAAAAATGAAGGTTAAACCAGAAATTATTTAAATAAGTGCTTTAGCAGAAACACAAAATGGTATTTGAACATGTGTTCTATCTGACCACAAGTTATTAGTGGCAGCAAACAGGTCATTTTACAATGGATAAGAATCATGCCTCACAGGTATGTCTCAGAGCTATGAACTTACATGTGATAGGTCTACTGCTACTCTAAAAAGCAAGCTCTGAGTTTGTATTTTACATAGATACTGTGGAGACATATATAAAACCAGCAAAATGTAACCCATCATTAACTGGGAAATTTTCTTTTGTGTGCCTGTGCTACCATAACTATTTTGAATCCTGGCCTGTACTGGTCACACTAAGAGGCATTTGGGGATTTACACATTACTTAAATTCCAGTTTTCATTTACATAAACGGAGCTGGCGTGGGAATGGCCCCACATCCAGAATGCAGCATTGGTTCAATCCCCACAAGTAGAAGCTCTGAAGCAGCCAAAAACCCCGTGGCCATGAGGAGGACTGCAGAGAGGAAGGCAAGTTCTTTCTGTCTAGACCTGCTCCCCTGCAACCTCCCCAGCTCGGAGCTGTAGCTGCTGTCCTCTGACTTGTCTGGGATGGGCTTCATCCTAAGGAAAAATATCTAATGAAAAATCAACTAAAAATTCAGACATTGTTTTTTGTTATTCTGAATTGTTGCTTTCTAGCCAACCCCACTGGAGTATGCTGAAATGCTTATGCATGGGCTGAAATTTTCCACAGCTGAGGTCAAAATTGGGTTTATGCTATTTTCCCATTTACATCCTTCAATGTTTGAATGAGCTGGTTTTAATTCACAATAACGCATTAGCTAATTATTCCAGGAGAAACAAAACTTATTCTGGTTTAAAGCTGTCAGAACCAGCGCCTACACTGCCTCCCGCTGACGTAAGTGAAGGCATGTGTGACGTAAAAAATGACTGAGGCTGCAGCCACTGGGGTAAACCTCAGCTGCTCCTGGGCTAACAGAGCTGAAGAAGCTCAGATCATTCAGAAAATGACAGCAGCCTCCCTTTTTGCATGTTTGATTGAGTCAGGTAGGCACAGTTTGCTATTTTAAACATCTTTCTAGCATATGTGTTTTGTGCCATCTTTGAACAGGAGGAAATCCAGTTTCCCCTTGTATAAAACAGTTTTTTGGTCTTCAAAATAATCCTATACCTTAAAAGCTTCAGATTTGACATGGAAATTTGGCATGAAAATAGCCTTTTTGGAGAAGCAGGACATAATCTTATTCTGGATAAATTGATTTTGCATGAGCAAGTTGGAGACTAAGAACAGGCAGTAGATGTTTTTTTCCACTAAGTTGATGCATACAGTGATGAAACAATGTACAGGCACACAGTTGATTTGAGTAAAATGAAAAAAAGATCCTTAAGCATTTGCATCATTTAAGTGTAATGTTTACTCTTTTGGATGTGCCAGGAATTGTCTGTGAAAAACATTTCTATCCAAACTGAACAGTGATTTGTATTTAGAGCATACATCCTTCTATAGCTTAAAATTGCACTCTGTGTCTAAAAATGAACTTTACAATTGTATACAGGACTTTTCAGCATAGTTGAAGCTAACATGATGCTTACTTGCGTTGGAGGCATGCCCAGAAAGTGTGCGCAACAAGGCACCTCTTCAAAGCTGGTTGGAGGAAAGATAAGTGTTTCCTGAGAAACTATTGAAATACATATTCTAGGATGAAGCCACTTAGGCCACTGCATTGACATAATGAAATTAAGTAATGCACCACAAACTGATACGTCCAGCATAGCCTGGTTGTCCCCTGCCAGGCACCTGCAGACATTAGACCAGATACCGTCTAAGACCAGTCAGACTAATGAAATGAGTTTTCCTATAGATTTGCGTATTTTGCTTCTTTAAGGTTCTGCCTGGAATAACCCAGCTTTCCCTTACAGTCTCTACAACACTGTCCCAGACAAGACACAGCAAAGCTGCTAGACAGTATATCATTGCTGATCAGCTGCAAGCTGCTGCCAAATGGGACACATGAACTGAACTCTACCTGTCTTACTCTTACAGGAGGTTATAGGTGCTCTTTTACTCAGCTGCCAATATTTATGAAAATATTAAGTCTTTCCCTGGCTTTGAGTCATCATCTTCTTTTGAATCTGTTTAATTCAAAAACCTGGTTGCACTCAACAGGTTCAAGAATCATTAGAGGGAAGTGGGTGGTGGGCAGATAAAAGAGATAGCACAGCTGCATAAAATGTGGGAAAAAATGGGAAATATTTTATGGACAACTACTCACAAAAAATCAACAGCCCGGAATGTGCTAGCTAGTTAATGTCTCAAACTGGCTGCTTGCCGCCTCCTGAGTGGAGGCTGAGTTATTGCTTAAATATCTGCAATTGTTTTGGAATCCAGATAACAGACAAACCAACTTTTTCTATATGTATTTGATGTTGCAACAAGCACTGCTGATCAGGTCCATATACTAGATCCTCTGGTTCCTAGAAGAAGGAAGTGGAAGTCCCTTTGGCTCCAATTCCCTTGACTGGAAATGGTCCATACCTAAAGAAGGCCAACACATGGGACAAAAGCCATCTATTTTCAAATTCTGAGGTAGAGATCAGGGATGAGATTGCAGACAGTCTTCATTCCTTGCTTTCATTTGCTATCATAATCCTGTTTTTTTCTACAGAACCCTGGAAATATGCAAAATGTATGGAAGAGGTCACAGCTTTGTGTCAGAGAGCAACAAGCTGCCTGTGAGCTGGCTGTCGCTCTGCATGGCTCACAACGGCCACCTCTCTGCCAGTGAGTTAATAATCAGTGGTTGGGACCAGGCCTGTGATCATCCATGCTGCTTAATTGCTAATATTCTCCTCAGCACATTTTGGGCACATGCCAGCTAGTAGTCTCCCAGGCACTGTTCAAGGAATAGGTTGGAGCAAGGACAGCCCCCAGGACTCAGCAGGGACAAGGCAGGGAGAAAAGAATTTAGACATACAGACATGAGCATGCCACCCACTTGGTCTCAGAGAACAGCCCCTGGTCATCTTTTTTATTAGTATAGACTTAGATCCTAGAGCCATGCCGGGTACTAGCTCAGGTACTAAAAGCATGCTAACCACATTAGAGTGGCACTTACACTTGGGCCAGTTGGCTGAGTTTTCAGAAAAGCCCATATCTGAGGTATGATACTATCTGGCAAAAAACAAAAAAAAAAAGAAGGGGGTTCTTATTTTGTACAATCCTTAAAAACAGGGAAGGGGCATGGCTATACGATGAAAATATCTTTCCATGGTCCTGTCCAGAGCCAGGTACGAGTATCTCCACCTCAGAAGACAGCCATTCTCACATCGATTGACCTGCCCACTGCCATCAGCTGAAGCACAGCCCCAGTACTGCCCATCTGTGCAGCCACGCTGTCCGTGCTATCAACCAGAAAGGGAAGTGGGGTAGGAGCAGCTGTGAACAGTGACTCTGTTTCCCTCAAGGCAAAGAAAATGTTCATCTGCCCGGATCTACCACAGTGACTGCTGCTTTGTTCCAGCAAATGGGTACAAAGGCCAAAGAGTGTACGTGAATTTAAGTCTGTCCTGTTAGGCAAATACATAAGAGAATTAAATTAAGACTATATGTGTAGTCTTAGCTCTAGCATTCAGATGGTTTAACAATTTTTAACTATGAAACTTACGATTTCATATAAGTGGATTTCTAATACTATGTCTCTGTATATATATGCACATCTACTCTTGGGCTGCTGAAAAATTTTTCTTGGAAGATATTTTTAACAAGATACAGATTTCCCACCAAATGTGCTGGTTATTGATGAGAAAACCAGAAACAGATAACAGAGAAAAATGAGAAATTGTTTAGCTTTCAATAAAAATGCTTAGATTTACTTCATTCTTTTGCTAATTGTGGTGTGGGATTTTTTTTTCCCCAAAAGGAGCCCCCTCCCCCCCTTCCCATCTATCCATTTTTATTATTCTTGTTGTTGTCATTGAAATATATGGCTTTGCTCTCTTTTATTCAAGAAAAAACAAAACAGCATGGGGAACATTGGAGGGGGAAAAAACAATAAAATTTTGACATTTCCCATGAAAACTAAATTACTTCTTCAACCAGCTGAAATAGGCACCCAGGAACATGCTGATGCTTTTCAAATTGTAGTAGATAGAGGTACTTAATCACCAGTTTAAGTAGAAAATGGGTACCAAGGGAATTTTTCATGGGGTGATTTAGCTATATGCAAATCTGTTGTGTACTGTAGTACTGAGGCACCCAGCAGTTGAACACTGTAGAGCTTGTCAAGGGATTAGGTAACAATGAAGATTTAAGAGACAGGACAAAGCTAGATGTAGGTGGGGAATAATATCCTGGTCAATATATCCTCTGGTGTAGACAAATAGATAAACATGCAGATAAAACTTACTACAGCAATGTTCAAGCAAAATGCACCACAGGCAAGGAATTGAAGAGAGACTCCCACAAGTCACTGACAGCTTTTTCCCCTTTTTTTCCTCTTTATTGATTATTTATTGTATTAGAAGCATCATGGCAAAACCTCAGTACTGAGCCCATTGTGAACCCAAACC
>VYZW01053062.1:0-172649 GCA_013401315.1 Balaeniceps rex
TCTCCGCCAAGCAGCTTTCCAGCCACTCATCCCCAAGCAATGATGCTTCCCCTTCCCTCTCCTTGGAAAGTAAGGTATTTCATATTGCTTTTAAGTTCATTTTCATTCCAGATTTCTTCCAATGCAGCGCCATTAGCTTAAAAAAAACCAAAACAATGCACTGTAAAATCTAGAGCAATTTTGCCTTCCTGAAGGTAACTCAGCAAAACAGGCCACAGGGTGTCACGTAAGCCAGGCTCAATTGACAAAAGATGCCAAAATTTCTGATTTTGATGGAGAAGGTGAAGGTTGAGGATACACACCTTCTGGACAGCGGGTCTCTCGTGGGCACTAGCACTCTGGAAGCCCAGCAGTGCTGTGTCCAGGAAAACTTCAGCTTCAGCCTTCATCCAGTGCGGGCGTCCATCCGGGTTTCTCACTACTCCCTGTCTTTCTGTTGCCAGGACACAGCGGTCTCTGGACTTCTGCACCTCCCTCGGATTAGTCTGATATTAGCCACAGCATTCAACAGTTCTGGGGAGGAATGGCAGAATCACATGGAGGGAGCGGGGAGCACATAGGGAGAGACTCGTACACCTCATAATAAAACAAAAGAAAAGCATTTCTATAAATGGCACCAAGACATTTCATAAACTATTGCTCACCACCTCTCAGCTGCTTCCAGATACAAGCCCACCCAGCAAGACAGCTGTCAAAAGCACTGGATCAGACTTCAGTGCTTTCTAGGACAAATGACTGACTGAACACTGATGAATAGCTAGGTTATCATTAAATCGCTAATAAGACTGATTTTTAACTTCGCAGCACCTATGGTGTGTCAGACAGGACGCTGCATCTCCCAGAGCAACCGGAGGCAGCTGCTGGAGATTCAGAAGATCCTATAATGGATGATTATGGAATAACTCACTTTCTGGAGAAGATTTCTTTCTAATTTGCAGGCCCTGAGCGGATTGGCGATAGTCAGAACTGTGAGCGCACGCTGTCTCTCACGCCTGTGGACATTCAATAGCCATCTGGTCAATGAACTCCATTAAGAGCTTACTATTTTGTGGCAATGAGTTCTACAGATTAATTCTGTGTTTGGTAGAAAACAGATACAATTAATTTGTAACCTAGCAATGCGAATCAAGTTGCTTTTGCTGGCACTAAATTTATCCTGCTTTGCTAATTTGTTTGCATCTTCTTTTATGTTTACAGTTGTTTATAAACTGTCCAGAAAACCACTAGCAGTACCTAAATAATTGTACTGCAAATGGTAATTAGTCCTACGCTAGGTCATACTGCTAAGTTAACTGAACAATGATATCAACAGCTGAAGGAAAAAGATACAGAGAAATTATACTTTCAGGCCTTAAATTTTATTATTAGATGCCCTGAAGTAGCACTTTGCATCTTTCAAGGCCATGGTAAGTGTTCTGCAAGTGGCTGGTAGGCAGTATGGGCTTCGTAATGTTAAAAAAAGTCTGATGATTCACACAAAAACACAATGACCGAGCGAAATACTGTAGGATGACAGCTTATTTTTATTATAAAACTCCTGAAGATCACTGGCTTGGAGAGTCATCAGCATAATTTCAGCAGCTATCAGCTAACACAAACCAGTGTCAGAAATCTCACATCTTAGACACTTCTGACCTTGGTACAGGTGTAAGCCTGGGAATCATCTACTGAGGTGATACGCAAGTTGTCTTGTGGAACCTCTTCTCCACAGGTGTGACCTTTCTCCCATGAACAGTCATTTGTCTTAATGACAAGTTATGACACAACTACAGCTTGACTAACATGCTCCAGAATGCAGTGACTAACTCCAATAATACAGAAGCTTATGCAAAGCAGCTAACGTTGCATCCTAAATAACAGCGTCTACTCAATTTGCACGTGCACGCTAGCTATAAGAACTGGAGGTGTTCAGACCTATTGGTCAACCCACGAGACTTAAGAGCCCAAAATGATGCTCAGGTCCATATATGCAGATTACTTTGGTTGTAAGATTTGTATCTCATGCTGATGTCAGCTAGGTACGTCTCCACTGAATTCAGATCAATGCCAGTGAAATTCACTGTAATGATCTGCAGGAATCTGTGCTTTTCTTTGGAGAGGTTGCACCAAGAGTTGTACCTGAACTGCAAACACAATTCTAAGCTTTCCTGAAGACTGTAAATGTTTGAATTCAGAATCAAGTTTTGTGGCCGAGCCTAATGTTTACAAAGGGGTGTGTACATCATAAGCTCTGACAAAAGTGATATTAAGGAAGATAGTTTGGAATAATTAATTCAAAGAGGGGGAAAAAAAAAAAAAATCTATAGGCACTGAAAGATTGTGTCCGGTAAGAAACACATTATTAAAAAGGTTGCCTAGGATAACCATTGAAGAGCCTATTGATTCATTCTGTCCAGTAACCAAACTCTTCCAGGAAAGTCTCTCATTATTGAGCATTCTTAAGTGTTGCCAATTGCATTCCAAATTCTTGTACATTTTTTCTTTAAGAAAAATATTTCCTATACAACACTAAAGAGAGTCCCAGTGCCTTGGTGCTGTATTCTAAGGATCCACAGGGCTGAAGACACACCTGGTTCCTGCTCCATCTGAGGAAAGCAGTCTTGCATGTTTTCACTGACCTCACACTTTTAAGGGAGCAGATGTGAGGAGCGTGGAGATGAAATACGTCCAACCATCCTGAAGTTTATGTTAAACTGAGAAAGCACTTAAAGATCAGTGCTGAAGAAAACAAAAGGCATGTGCCTGACTCAGCCTGACAAAACCACAGAAATTGAAAAGCAAAGCTGCTGGTTCAGTTTAGCATGTGTTGTGCGCAGACAAATCAACCTATTCAATATGAAGTGTCACCCACTCTCCCGAGATTCTGAAATAAGTACAGAGAACGTATCAAGAAAAAAATACAGGATCAGATCCTGCCATCGACATTTACATGGAAAGTCTTAATGATGTTCAGGTGTTTCTTTTTAACTGATAGATGTACGTGGCTGAGAAATTCCCTAACTTGAGTTTGACTGTTACCCTAATCCCTTGCCTCTGGCATGTTCAGAAACCTCTTAGAATCAGTGCTGATATATTTTACTTTGGTCCAAGATATCTCTACACCTACATCAGAAATGGAATAGCAATCCTTCTTATTACTGATACTACAAGCAAGATGAAAACCTTAGTTCTTCAGCATAGAACTGCTTTGCATTTTTCCAGTTCTAATTTCTTGCTGTTTTTCTTCCAGTAAAAAAAATGTACATTTTTGTGTCTGTGAGTTTCTGTGTGTATGGATGTGTATAAATATATGTAAGCATATGAATGTACTTACTAATTAGGCTGAAATAGGGATCTCTGAAACTGAATGACGCTTGATGTTACCAGATATGATTATTTCTAGGAAGTCAAACACTGACAGTTATGCTTTGTACCTTAAAAATACTCCAGGGTTTGATTATTTTGTGATAATCACAGTCCTCGCCATGCCTTTTTACACAGCTATCACCTCAGACTGTGAAACTGGAGGAACATGACCTATAAAGTTTATCTATTGCAGCAGTTTTCTTCCTTGGTGATTTTGCTGTCAACATTGCATTAATCTATGTCTATTTTTGAGCTTGACACAAACAGCACATTATCACGGAGAAGAAGAAACAAATGTTAATGAAGCACACAAATCAGCTTGCGTTTCTGAATATGGGATTTCAGGACAGAAGAGATCAGCAGCTACAGTGCTGGTCTCTTAGCTCACCCATGACCCAAGACTTGGCAAGACAAAAGGACCATCTTGTGGACCTACTTCATATTAAAGTTATGTTAAATAAATAAGCATAAATATACCACAATATTATTATTCAAGAAGTAAAGAGGAACTAGTTTGTCACCTAGTAAGTAAATCATAGTAAATTTATTATAAAGGCATTCTTGTACGATTTAATGAAGAGCAGTAGTTTGGCAGCCTTTCTGGAGAGCATTAGAACAGGGTTACCCTGGTGAAGATGCAAACACTGCATGGGTACCAGGATGAGAAGGTGGTGTTACAGTCCCTCTTGGGTATATTTTCAGATTGATTAGAACGTTTGCTTGACATTCTCACCTTAACATTCACTCCAAAATGTCAACAGCCACTTATGAAACTAAGATTTAAGAAAAAGTTGTTAAAAAAAGAAAAAAAGAGAAAAAAGTTTACCTCAAATATGCCAGATTATAAACGCTTCTGTTAACACTAAATGAGGAAACAAAGGGCCTTCATGGCTTCATCGCAATCCAAGAATGTCATCTGACTGTGATCGATGCATTGGTAAAGCTTTTCCCTTAAGATCCAAGTTGCACCTTTTTGCACAGCATTTATACCTCTAGCAGGTAAGTGCTGAGCAGATTTTACTGCAAAGGTAATAACAGAAATTGCTAGACAAACTGATTTAAGAAATACTTTTTTTCCATAAACAGTTCTGAATTTCTGAGCATCTGGATTATCTGGTGACCATTTCTCAAATTACATCTACTTCATGGATGTGGTGCCGGTTGTACTACTCTGTGTATTGCCAGTGCGTCCTTATGCTCTACACAATATTAGGACTTCCACATATCTACACTTGCTGCGTTGTAATATAAAAAGCCTAATTATGCATTTTGCGTACATACAGAGATGATCTATAATAATCTGTAATCATTTGCCATACCAGGATCGTGGCCCAATTATCTTACACCAGCATTTCTCCAAAAATGTGAAGTGTGGGGAAATAACCAGCACTCTGGGTGGAAGCAAGCACGTCCTACTGCAAAGGGCTGGAAAGCTGGTCCCGTATTGCTGCAGTGCCCTTCCACGTGCTGCCAGAGCTACCCCAGCCGCTCCGTAGGTGTCCAAGCAGCTGCTCTGTGCTCATTAACGGGCTCTCCTGCTGTGCAAGGTGAACGCCCTAAGAAACCGTGTACTAAATACTACTCCAACCTTAACTATCAAAATTGGAGCTGACATGTAATGCAATACACAAGCAGTCTGGGAGGCGATGATGTATAACGTGTCTTTGGGTATGGCCAGCAGACGTTAAACAAATACTCTGGAACTTTCCAGGGTATTTGTTCTAGCTACACTTTCTTACTTTGTAGAAAATACCTCAAAGAGAGTTCCTTCAAGTAAAAACAGAAAACAAAGCTCACTGGTACTGGCACACATCACCGCCTGGCTGTATTGTGTGCCCTGTGTTTCCGATAAGTGTCCCTCCTGCAGAACATCCAAGTAAACATCCTACTTTTCTATGTCACATTCAATACCACTTCTGCTTAACAAGACAAAGGATAAAGCTGCGACATTATCAGCCCAAGTTTCCATAAATTATCTCTGCTGTATCTCGCTACTTCATTTTCTTCCTACGTAAAAGCAATACTCATTGAGCCACCTGATTAGTTTCTTTCCAATATCCCTCTATGTATTGGGCTTAAAAAAATCAACCCTGAGAGAGTTCAAAATACAGCTCTCCAGTGCCATAGCCAAGATCTGATTTGTAATAGTCTGTTCTGTATTCCAGCTGCCCCACAGAAACCTGATATTTTGTTTTAAGTTATCTTTGCCCATAGTTACAGTGTGAATCACTCCTTTCTTGAAAGTATGAATAAATCTTTGCAGTACTGTACTGTGTCAGGGTGGTAAGGAGCTGCTGTGACATTTTGTATCCTACTTATTTCAAAAAACAATTAGGGCCCTCAGGGCGAGTATTACATTCTGCTCTTTAAATTTCTGCAATTTATCCAGGAACACCTTGCCTCAGAAATGAGAATTTTACTCTTTCCAGTCCCAGCACTGCTATATCCTGGGCATTAGAGTGAATATCTAATGAAGTAAAAACATTCGATCCCACAAATACAGATGTGTACATGCCTGATAAATGGCCTAGCATAGTCTAAACAAAACACTGCTGGCAAAACTCAGGTGAAAGTGAAAATATTTGGGCATGAGATGCATTTTATAAAACCCTTGAGACAATTATTCTGCATCTTCTATTTCTGTAGAAGTTCCTAGCCACTGAGATAGGGGAGGGAGACAGACTTAACCTGGGCTTCTACTATTTTATTTCTGACATCAATACCTAGGAGTTTTCTGGGCCTGGAATTTGGAAAAAAATAGGCACTTTAAAAATCAAGCCTTAATGATTGTTACAGAGACCCAACCGATCTTTTTAATAAAATAAAATTAAAACCAGAGCTATCTTAAGCCTGGTTTCTAGGTGATGACTCCATCATGAAAGAATAAAAGGAGCAATCAAATTTTACCAGGCTTATCCTGTAACTTCTCGGGTACTTAGCAGAATGCCATGTCTGAGGTTAAACATGCCTGTTTTAACTATTTCAATCCTCCCAACAACTTCTGGATCCACTGACCAAATTCAGCCAAAGCTACCATATGAGTAAAGAGCTCAAAGATTTTAAATTTCTGAAATAAAAAAACGAAACAAAACAAAAAAACCCATCCACACAGAAACCCACACCAAAAAACCAAACACGCGCACAACCAAACACACACCAATAAAAACAAACAAGTCACACACACCCCAGCCACCCTCAAATGGGGTACAGGAGCCACTTGCAAGTGAGTGACCCCCAGAGCAGGCTGCATCGCGTTATCTGGTGCTCTGGGCCCACAAGGAGGGACAGCTGCTGTGCGGCTGCGGGTTTGCATCCACTTGGTTTGGAGCTGAAGCACAAGCTACTTCTTGCCTTCACCACGATACAGGAGAGAACAGAAACTCATCTGGTTGAAATTAGGGGATGAAAAACATGACTGGGAATGCTATGGGACGGATGAAGTTGTAAAAGCCACAGAGGAGCCCCAAATTTTTCCAAGTATAAGAGGAAGAGAGAGGTACGAGACACAAGTTTGTAGCAAGAAGCACGTGTTGGTTATGCTGCTCATGCAACAGTTTGTACAAAAGTGGGCAGGCACATAATGTGGAACAAATTTTAGTCTGCAGATTGTTTTGGAATTCTAATGCATTTGTTGAGAGCTTTCATTTATGCCATGCAGAGTCTAGAGACTGCTTCTGACTTCATTTCAGTACCCTTAAAGGTGATTTTTCAATGGAAAGTTTGCCACGCAATCTGCATTCATGAAGCTGTTAATAGTTTTGAAATCAATACTACTCCAGTGAGCTATCTTCCCATCTTGAAAGCTTTGTAGCAGTTATGGTTGGAACTCCTTCTTGTGGGATTAAAGATGAAACTAGAAGTTGATGATCTTCAACCAGCATAAATCATTGCGCGTACAACACTGGTGAAAAGTCTTAACTGCCAAGAATAGCTCAGAGATCCTTTCTCAATTTCCACGCAGCTCCGTTTTGCCAAGGTAAGGAATTTAGAGGCAAAGGCAATGGACCTTTCACTCTGATCTTCCATCAGATGTGAAATTACTGCTCCTGTTCCATTTCGGGAAGCATCATAAGGTAGCTTTATAGACAAAGGTGTGTAAGGACTCCCTCGCACAATATGAGCGCCATTACTCATGAAAAGTCCCAAAATGCCATGTGAATCAATGTGGGTTTATTCATTCTGTAACAGTTCATCCTGCAGATCGAATGCTGTTACTGCCGTAGGCAAAAACCTACAGAAATAACTATCTGCAAAGAGGGGTACACAGGGGGAACATCTGAAGGTTAAGATTCCCGAAGATAAATCACAAGGCCTAGGTGAAATTCTGCCAGCCATAACACAGTTGAATCTTCAGAAAAATTCAGATTTTCCTTATTCCCTTCAAATTCTTGACAATTTCTCAGCAGCACTATTTAAGGTGCTCCACAGCACTAACTTCCACATAACACTGAGTGCTAGGAATGTCATAAAACATCTGTTTTATTGTTTCGTGATAAAAAAATGAGTGCTGATGGAATTGATAGGATTAGCTGGTGATATTACAGCTGTCTTTGAAGAGGTATTTCTTGCTATCAACTTCAATCTCCAATTTTATAGACATATTTCTCTAGGTAGACTTGGGAACTTATCAACTAACGGAACAAGTTCATCTACCGTTTCAGTTAGAAGTTACTAAATTGCAACCATGAGTTAATATTGAATTCAGCTGGGATGTGTAGAGCCTCAACTGCTTTTATCACAGCTAGTGGAAATGCATTGCAGTGCTCCACCCCTGTCGTATCATAATTTCTGTAAGGGGTTTATGTTCCGCCTTTTTCTTTTGCTTTCCTAAGTGCTGAAGAAGCCTAGCAACCTGTATGACCGGTCTCTCCTAAACAACAGAGATTTAAGATCCTAATATTGTCCTAATAACTGTGGGAAACTATGTGGAAGAGTCCAGCTGATTTCCACTGTGTGGCACATACGACTTCCTCCCAACACCACTGAAAGCTTGGAGAAGCGTTAAGCTCTATCAATCCATCTAAATCACGTTCCCAGCCACTGTCTATCATGTCATAAATGACCTCCTCCCTCACAGCATGCTGCAGAAGAATACAGTATTTATAGTTACACATTACCTCCGTTGCAAAAATGCTTAGAAGAGGGGGAGGTTTTTTCTGCACATTTAAGGCATCAAGTCTTACTGCCGCTTCTTCTCTGGTGTCCGAGAATACTGTCAAAAATACATTTCAGATTCTACTCCCTCCATTTCTAACAAAATCCAATAGCATTTTGGTTCTTGTATCCTAACTTAAATTGCTGTAAAGATACTAGTGCTTTTACAACAGACCACAACGGACTACAATAGACATTGTCCTCTGCAGCATCACAGCTCTGAATGCATTTTATAATTGCCTTTGTAAGGGGTAATAGGTTTGGACGCAACCTGCACATTTTCTCTGTACAGCCCAACTTCTTTTAGTTACTTCAGATCAGCGCTCATTTGCGTAATAAGACGGAGACAAGATGTGCTGCTTTGCGTGTCTGGTCTGAGCTTTCTGCTCAGGATGCTGTTTAGCGGCTACACAGGTTGCCTACAGCGTTTCGGTGTCCTCCACTACCCTGCTGCTCTCCCATGTGCTGCTTTGGATCAATTACTCCAGTTAATAACCATTGTCGGACTGTTTCATTTTTGCATATAGTCTCTTAACACATCATTTAAACTCTTTCTGAACTGACAAATTCAAGAATTGTCTCATTTTCTCTTTTGATCCTCTTTATAAATGCAGATACATTCGGCAGATACCAGAAAGGTAATTCTGTAGACTTTCCACAATCTCAGCAAATGTTTTGTCTGCTGATTTAATACCAGCTGTTAAGCTATACAGCACGTTATAGGCTTTAGCCCTCATTACACTCTGTAAAAGTGTCACCTTTTTCTCATCACCGATACCATTTGTTATAATACATTGTTCCAATTTCCTGACATAGACCAGTTGTCTATTGAGCTATCAACCAACCATGCTTTCTCTGGTCCCTGTGACCTCCTTCCTATCCTTCCACAGTGTTTGCCATTCTCATGGTGCAACCCCCAAGTTCTCGTAAGCCCTCTCTACTGCTGTATTCCTGAATCAGGCTCCCACACACATTTGCAGTGTTTTATCTCTTTTAAAAGGAAATCACGCAGACAATCAGATTCCAAACCATTTTTTTAGTAATTCCAGATAAATAGAGAATGACTAGATGCACAGAGATGCTCCACAATAATCTCGTGTCTTCTACCAAGGAAATAAAACTGTTAGGAATTTATAAGTTAAAGGGGTACTAAAAAGAATAGCTTAACTGGGCTTGAAAGAACAAATGGTCACTTATAAATCAAATTCAGTTTCATTTGGTGTCTGTAATTACTCTGGAAAACACAGGATTATATTAAGAGTACTGTATTTGAGACACCCAGCACATATCCTCAGAAAAATTACAGATTACACGTGGCAAAAGCTGACTTGAAAAGTCGGTACTAAAGGTTCAAAGTGGTGCAACCTACCAGCAATGGGAAACGCCTACTTAGAAATATCAGGCCCTTCCGAACTGCACTGGGAATATGATGGATGATCTTTGAAGAAGGCTAGAAAAAGTACTTACTACTTTATCAATAAAGAAATTACCAAGAAACAAAAATTGTATTTATGAGAGTTTTCCTTCCATCCATGCAAATCACCCATAACGATTTCTTTCAGACTGTCTAAATATATTAATAGAAAGTTTGCTGAAACACGTACTGGATTCAGCTTGCTTAGAACTGACACTTTCACCCCATCCCCTTAAATAAACAAAGTTCGTTAAAAAGTTTTATCATCAAAACAGTCATAATAAGAGCTTTAAATTTAGATTTTATGTCAAAAATTAATAGGTATTTTAATTAAAAAAACCCCAAGACTGCTGCCTTCAGAGAATCTTAATGCTCAGCTTGTTTTGAAAACCAAGATGTAGGAATACTTAGAAATTCAAAATACCGATGCAACCCTTTAAAAATCATCTCTTGGGGGAATCAGAGAAGACGCAGATTTAAGAAATTGGTTTTTATGTGAAGTTTAAAGGTTCTCTGATTACAAAAAGGAGTCATTCCTAGTAAATAAATCAGGTTTTTAGAACAGTGGTAAATCTGGGTTTAAAACTTGGAATTGACTGGGTAAACAAACAAGTACTGTAAATAATAGACTGTATATTTCAGTTTACTTAAGATGATAGGTCACTGAAGGCAAAAATGATTTTAAGAGCCATATGTGACTTCATACCAGGAGATTTTTAGGCTGTAAAACTTATCTGAGATAAAATTAGGGTGAAAGGCTAAATGGATCAAGTTGTCAGAAGGATTATTAATTCCTTTCTGAGACCAAGAGATAAAGTCTAGAAAACACAGAGAGCATTAGCAAGGGAATTGTGAGTACGATGCAACAAACTGGTAGAAGGAAACGCAAGTTAGAGGAAGAGGGAAATTTTGAGATTAGGCAGCAGCTTGTCTCAGATAGCAGAAATAAAGCGTCTTGTTGAAGGTCTGGTAAAAGAGCATTAGAGGGCAGGGGAAAGCAGCAGCTGGGAAGTACTGTGACAAGATCAGTTAGAAATATAGAGAAAACATTTATTTATATTAAGGTTCACAATAATAGCTCCCCCACCTCAGCTTGTGTGCCAGAATAGTAGGAAGAAACTTAAACAATAAAACACCGTTCTCTTACCAGAGAACATCTACCCCTGCCCCACACCAGATTTCGAGGATGCATAGAGCCGGGAGGGCAATACCAGCATTCAGTGCCACGAAGAGTTGGGAATAAACTTATGTTTGCACTCACAGCTGCTGTACAACACTGCCCTGTCTCTCTGACTCGGGAGGAGCTAAAAGTGAAAAGTTTCCTTTGTTTCTACCCTAATCAATCCCTGCTTGTAGATGGTTAACAGAAAGACGGAGTTGAGAATACCCTTAGACCGTTTGCAAAGTTGGCAGCTGTGGAATTGTTTTGGTTTTTTTTTTTCCAGCA
Source organism: Balaeniceps rex (assembly GCA_013401315.1). Taxonomy (NCBI): domain Eukaryota; kingdom Metazoa; phylum Chordata; class Aves; order Pelecaniformes; family Balaenicipitidae; genus Balaeniceps; species Balaeniceps rex. The sequence continues at coordinate 11,361 of VYZW01053062.1, forward strand.
AAGAATAGGTGCTACCCAGAAAGATAACAAGACAAAGGTTCTCTTAACAGTAGTCCGAAGCTGTAGAACACCCTGGCATAAACCTACTGTCTTTGCCTAATGTGCCCAAGGAAGAGGAAAAATACTGGGTTTCCTGAGAACTTTTAAAAATAAGAGATACTCCACTGAACACCTCTGCAAAGACAGCTTCCTCCAAAGCTGAAATTCCAGAAGCTAGCCACTGTGTTTCCATACTTGTGCCTGTGTTTAAGAGAGAATCTCTATTCCTAACAACCGTGGTGAAAAAGCAAAGAGAAAAACAGGACTTTGTCGTTACAGGCATAGATCTTCACAGAAACAAACCAACTATTTTGAGCAGACTATGAATGATTAAGCAGAGAGAAGAAAAGAGGGAATGTGTTCAAAGAAGGATCAGAGGAAAGACAAACAAATGCCGCGCAAGGTATCCTTCAGGAAGAACTGGACTGAGGCCAAGACGAGCAGTAACTGACATCCCTTTTATTCTTCAGGATTTAAGAAGCATCCGTGTCACACTGACATTGCATCTCAGTCTATCAACTAAGCCGCCTACCAGCTAATTCAACATCTTCATGGAGATAAAAAAAGCTAAGGCTTAGACTAACAGCAGAAAAATTATTAATGAACATTTTATCCTGGTCCTACCTTAAATTAAGATGTTCAGACCTTCTGTTCCATCCATGCACCCGTAAATATTTGTGTGAATAGAAATTTTTATTCTCATAAGTCATTCTGCAACCTGACTTGCACACGTTTACCCAAAATTAAGTGGAGCGTCCATGTTCACTAGGAAACATTGTAGTTAACTCACAATTATCCAGTTAGAAACCAGGAAGACCATCACACCAAGGGATACGGTCCCAGCCAGGTAGCTACACACACACAAAGTGGGAAGCATATGAGGGAGTCTTTACAATTTACAGGTAATATTCAGCAAATATTCTCAGAAATTAAAAAATTGTTTGTGGCTAACTGGAAAACAGAAAGAACAGAATACTTCTGTTGGCTAACATAAAGGCAGAACATTTCACATATCCTTCAGCTTCATTTTCTCAGCGCTGAGAAAACAACACGATACCCTTTGCAATGGTCAGGAATCCCTTATGTCCTGCTGAGTGCAGCAAAATTTGCACTTGTCTGCGGAAAGCAATGGAGATCTTTGTTTACTTTATTTCCACCATTTCCTACCACTTTTGATTCTCCAGTCTGCAACGTTATCAGAAAACACTTTAGCTAAACAAGCACATCTTAGTATTATTCTATTTTCTGTCATTTGCTGATCTCGCTTCTGGGCCGCCATGGTTAATCTGTAATGGCAAACAATAACTGCGACATTTTAAGGCATTGAGGTGAACCTGAAGATGGAAAATTACAGGAGATTATTTTAAAGATAATCCTTCAAATCCTAGAACTTTATATTTAGAACAGATCTTCTGTAATGTTGAAATATAGGAAGTAGAAACTTCCATATAGCAAAAACTGACTTACTGGTCTCTTAATATAAAAATTATTTTGATTCCCAGAGGTTAAAATAAGATGAAATCTCTCTTCCTGACATTTCAGTCCATTTTGTCTTTTTTTTTTTTTTTTCTAACGTAAAAAGAAATAGTTAAGCTAGCAGTCACTGATGAGAGAAGAGCAAATATACCCAAGAAGGGAACAATAGAGAGAAACTATGACATTTATAAAGCGATTGGCTTGGGCAGGAGAGAAGCAAGGAAGGGATATAGACAGTGAGATCCATTTCACTTAAGCCTCACACAAAGGGCCCATAAAGGAAGGAAGGAATTACAAAGACATGGTTTATTGACCGCTCACCACTGAGCCAGAGTTTTCCTGTATAAATTCTTTCTTAGAAGGTTAATTAAAAAAGGGTTAGGGCCCTGATCTGAAAACCCTTTATTCACTAGCATAATCCTTATTCACACAAGGGATTCCATTGATTTCAGCGGACAAGGGATCGCTCATGTGGCTTAAGGTTTGCCGAACTGGACCCTGTGGTTTTGAGGCATTGAAAAATGGAAATGCTTTCAGATAACGATACACACAGCCTGGGCACAGCAGCACAGCTTAGCTGGAGTACAGGAGCAATATGGAGCTCCCCGTGCTACTGACTAACTTTAATTATAGGAGACATAATGAATAGATGGCAGCTATGTTAAAAACCTGCACGTATAAATACGAGACAGAGAAAGATCATTAGATAATTTCAGCTTTGGCTTAGTACCCAGAATGCACATTAGCACGCCACAGTAGCACCCCATTGTCAAGAACACCTCTGGTGCTTCTGTGTCGGCACTGGCCGCATCCCTGCCAAGCTCAGGCTGAAAGCGCAAGCACGGGACGCTGCTAGGCACCACTGCACGTCTCACAGGGGATAGAGACTGAAGGCATCAGCTCCCCACGAACTCGCCATGAGTTGCTATAGTGCCAGGATCAGCAGCAAATATAGCTAGAGCCCTCTACAAATAAACCCGGTCTTAAATTCATCTCTAATATCCTATTCATAGCCCACTCTTTCTGCTGCTTTTCCTTGCCTCGCTCTGCCTCTCCGTCCCTTTACAGGCACCAGCTGTAAACTGTACAAAAATTATGTCTCATGCAAACCTTTGATGTGTGCAAAAGTAGCGTGCAAGGATGAAGTTAGGTCTGTAGCATAACGTACACATACAAAAATCCTGTTTAATCCTACATCTCCTAACTTCTGTTTGTTTGAATTCACAACCTCATTTTAAGAGTTTTGCAGTACAATTCTAATTCCTAGTGCTTATTTACTTCAAGTAGCTTTGCTTTTGAATGTGTAGCAGGGTCCTACCTCATAACTGATGATCCTACAGATGGACAGCAGTAGTGACGGCGAGACCACTGCTATCCACTAGGCAGGACCAGCAGGAGCCACAAGCCAGTCCCTGTGTACTTTCCAAGGGGCAAAAATAGAGGGAGTAGGTGGAAAATGGAGCAAGGAGGGATTAGATAACGCCTCTGTTCATCACGTACGTGCCTAATAAGGCTATTCCATACATCATTACTAAGAAGGACGGTGACATAAGAAAATACTTCGCATATATGTGAAACGTGGGACTACGCGTCTTCGCAAAATTGAAGGGATTACCAAAGGAGAAACGCTGTATCTTACACACTGGCACTTCTAGCAGCATTAGAAGAGTAGAGTTTTGGAGGAACCCGAGTGATTCATTAAATGAAAACTATTTTCATAAGACTAAGACCTTACATAAGACAAATACCTTAACAAACATCAGCTTAAACTATGCCACCACCAGGAAAAACACTATGCTGCTTGCTTTTAGAAATTCCTTAGAGTTATAGGGACAGGCAATCACATGGAGTGTTAACGAGATAGGAAGAGTTCAGAGATAACTGTATACAAAAAAGCTGTAAGACTCCCAAGCGTAAACTACTCATTTAAGACACGCAAGAAACAGAGACCCGATTCCCTTCTAGGATAATACAGGAACATCAGAGGCACAGGCTAAGCCACTTACACCAATACAGGCATCATAAAAAATAACCATATTGTAACATAGTTTTCCATCAACCCCCCTCAAACTTAAGCATAACAACAACAAAAGGGGAAGAAAAGAATCACTCTGTGGTCCAGGAGAGGTGCTGCAGGGCATAGCATAGGTAGGAAACCTTATCATACCTTTTGCAGCCTGCTCTGAGGAACACCACTTCAGACGCAGAAAGGTGACTAATAAATCCTCATGAAAGTTAAGCCAGAAGTGCTCAAAACTTTCACATCTCTGTAGCTAGCATTGCAGCAGGGCACTCCTCAAGGACAGCAGCCAGCCCCAACACACTACCAGCACCACACAGTTTACTGCAGCACCTACCCAACACCCAGAGCACCTCATCCCTGCTCCTGATGGGGGACACTTGTAGGCAGTTAACAGCAGGCATATAAGGAAAAAGACAGAGGTGTCGACCCTTTCCTAATGAATGACATCAACTTTAGGTAATGTGGGGGTGAGTGACCTCCTGGATCAGAGGTTCCAGGTGTTTGATAGGCCTGGTTGAATTCACTCACCCAATAGTTTGTCTATTTACTTCTTGCACTCATCAAGCTTTCAGCATCCACAGTTTCTGTTAGCAACGAGTTCCACGGTTTAATTAAGTTTTGTGAAAACAATGACTTCCTCATGGGTGTTTTTTTGTTGGTTTTTTTTTTTTGAGCTGCCTACCTGAGAAGTTCACAAGGTGCCCCATATCATGAAAAACAGGAGCAAAGTAGTAGAGCTACAGCAAGCCCAGAGAAGGGCAGGAAAGCTACAGTGTAGGGAGAGCCATGGTACCTTCTGGGGGTGAAGGAGCTTCCTCCTGGGAAAGAAGCTACTGACAGGCACAGGATAAAAAGATTATAAAACCATAGATGAATAGGGAATGATCACTTGTTCTTTCTCTTGAGATTAAGGCCAGACTAGGGAGGCTATATTATTTTACATTCACAACTGTTGGCCCACAATAGCAAGTATACCATCTTCTTTCTATAGCCGCCTTTTAGGAAAAAGTGCGATTAACCACTTAGGTTTTATAGCTCTAAGAATAATCAAGGGCTAGGAATGTGCTTTACAATTAAAAAAATGGCAATGTAAATCTATTTATCCAAAGAGAAGGTTTAGATGTGACAAGCTCAGGTTTTAAGACCCTATGCAAAAGCCAGCAGGTGGATGGGAAAGCTTTTCCTTCTAAATAAAACAAAATGTTTGTAGTCAAAATTCAACATTTTCAGAGTGAGAAATAAGGTGCAAATTTTTATCAGTGAAAGTAGCTAATACCCAGGATAACTGTGTGGATTTATTACCAGTTAAATGTTAAGTAGAAACAATTTTTTTTTTTTTTTAAGACAGCCTTTGGTTCAAGTATTATTATTAAACCAGTATCAGCAACTAGAGCAGGGAAATTTTATGGTGTGTGTTACAGAAGAGGCCAGAGCAGACAATCATCCCTTCTGGCCTTAAAATACACAATCACTTGCTTTTTCTGTGGATGTATTAAAGTAACCTCAGTTCCCCACACGTACATTCACCGATGACAAATCTCCAGTGGAAAAATGTTGATAGCTGCACAGGTGTTAGAATATAAAATGGCAAAATCTGTTTTCTAGGTGGGAACAGAAGGTGGATTATGTTGGAGATATGTTTGATAGTTATGAACACCAGATACAAGACGATGTCAGTTAAAGACAACTTGAGCAGATGGGTGGCAGAGTGTGTGCACTGTGAAGTGATGTTAATTGAACGGCCTGGGATTATGTTTAAAAATCTTAAAATGAATAATTGGAAAACAATTAAAGAAGCAACTACAATCTGCAAATTCCAGGGTTGCCAGCTGGCCCAGAAGGTGGGATTGAAGCTACATGAAACACAATGTGGTTTTTTTCCCAATTTTCACACAAGAAAGCTCAAGACAGAACGTTTTTTGTATTTCTCCAGGACAATAAGCAACTGGTTTTGATGCAAAATAGCTTTTTGTTTTATAATAGTTTTCACGCTGGCGAGATCTCAAACTATTTTTATTTAGAACATCACCATTTCTGTAAGCAAAACATCAGACTGCCAGAGCAGAGTTTCCTTAACGTTTCGTCAGTTTAATTTGAATGAATGGGCTGCAGGGACGGGGGCTGCTGTCGCCTCTCTGGAAAGAGCTCCGACACGGTGCTGTGGGGACGACAGGCACGGTACCAGCTCCGTTATCCCTGCTGTAAACACCACTGATTTACACGAGGGGTGGGAGCAGTGAGGTTCACTGTACAGGTGGCCAGAAGCGGTGCACACGTAGTAATGCTGACGCCAGGTTTTCAGCCAAAATGGCCAAATGGGAGCGTGGTTTCCCCCCTTTGTGTTCTTCTCATTGAAACGAGTGTAAAGTCACAGTGTACCTCTTGCACATGCTTATCTTCTTCCTCAACCTCTCTTTTCCTCCCTCAGTCAATGCTGGAAAGAAATGGTGTCTTTTACTAATAAAATGAGACACAAAATTTAGAAAAAGGGCCAGATGTTCAGCAGCCCTAGTACGTTCAGCTTTGCAGAGTACTCCCGGCACGGTGCTGTGGTCAGGACCTGCCCTCTGTGATGATTTCTGCATTGCTCTCTTTTAAGCTGTTTAGCACTAGAATCCCAGAGCATCTAAAAATTCCTGAAAAGCTCGGTTCATTTGTCTACTTTTCTGGGGCTGGGACCAGGCCCTAGTTCATGCCAAGCAAAAATGTGAGGGAAACAACACTGCGTTGTTGTGGTCCTTTTGACCACAGAGCATCTTGCAGTTTGGAAAAGACCTTGGGGTAGCCAGGGGCCACTGCAGAGGATGGAGATGCTCTGTCCCAAAAGATTTACATGGCAGCCACAGAAACCTTCCTTCTGTAAAATGTTTAGAGGCACAAGGTACTCCAGCTCTGACACTATGATTAATAACTGTTTTGTATTGAAATGCTAAACCTGGAGAGACTGAACGTACAACAGGTAGCTCATAGTGTTCTTATTGTACTATTTCTGCATTTATTGTGAGGGAGCAGCGTTCAGAAACCATTGCGTGGGCCACGGCCCCGTTTTGAAAGTTAATTCTGAAGACTGCTGTTCTTAAAAGACAAATTAAGCTTATTAACCTTCTTCTCTTCCTGGAACTCCTTTCCTTGTAATGTTAGTGACTTGCCATATGAACTAAGAACAGCATTTGGTTTCCACGTGTCATTTCCAAGTTAGCTTGTATCAAGTGTTATCACCCTGCGTTTACTCCCTGTCTGACTCCAGGGATGGGGCTGCATGCGAGATGTCAGGATTTCCCGCCTGTGCAGTAGGACACACCGGTGGTACCTCTGGTACCAGTACGTGGTAGCTGTTGAGAAATGGTGACTTTTCCAGTGGCCGCTGCTGTAACATCTCTAACTGCTACGCACTCCTTGCAATTCATCAAGTGCAACTTCAGCATCAGCTTGCTTTGAAATGGCTCACATGAACCGCTTCCACCAGCTCCCGCCCTCAGTGTATTCCCCAGGCAGCTGCCTACGCCGCTTCACCGCATTCCCATCCAGAGCACCTCTGCTCCAGGAGATGCACTTTGGGGACTGTTAAAGCCCTGATGCCTCTAATAGCTCCAGTAAAGAGCAGAAATAAATATAAGGAAGGGAGGGAGTTCAGGTGCACTGAGCATTCCGGCAGGTGCCCAGCTCCCTGCTTCGAAATAGCGCGGGGAGGGAGGCTCAGCTCCTCACCACAGTGATGGGAGCACCCAGCACATGACCCAAAAGCAGGCGCTCGCCCTCCTCTGCCATGGCAGCGACTTGCCACGATGCCGGTGGAGGACACAAAGGAACGGGGGTGTAGGGGTGCTGCCCCCCCAGCGGTACGAGGCCTGCAGACCCCAGCAGGAGCAAGCGATGCAGCACCACTTTACTGGGTGCAGTTTCACCCTGTAGGAATGGAGATAACAGGAAAACTTTGCTCTTGGATGGCGCTGGGAGACAACTTGTCTTTGCGGGCAATGTTAGCAGATCTGCCTTGCAGGACGTGGTTTTTAACCAGCTCCCTGGTCAGGCCGTCGGGCAGGGCTGGTAACAGGCCATTGGGGGAAGTTTGTCTGGGATTTACTGGAGCGAAGACTGCGTTAGCGCCTGGAGCTCACCCCTCGCCATTATCCCCTTATAGTGCCACAGTAAGAACAGCATGAAAGCATTGAAAGAAAAAAAAAAATCCAAGTATTTTGAATCTCCACACTACTGAAATGAATCCCCTTTTGGGTTAACTTCCAGAAATGTTTCTATTTCTCAGTTAGGCTTTTAGCTGATTTACTTTAACAACAGTTATGGGTGCTTTACGCTGAGGTTCGTTCACCGGCAGAAGTGGGATTGCTCTTCTCACCCCTCCCCAGCCAGTCTCGCTCCTCCCGGCCACTGGCTGGGTGAATACTGCACACAGTCTTCACAGACATATCTCCATCCTTTTTTGTCTGTTTCCCAAACATATTCTTGAAAACATGCTTACTAGAGGGAGTGTTTACAGAGGCTCTAATAAAAATGCCTGATATAAGAAAGATCAACATTGCCGGTAACTTAGTGGGCTTTCAAACATGCCCCTAGCAGCAAAACGTAAGCATGTATTTAGGGAACATTCAGCAAAAAGATGATTGCAAACTTACAGTAGAAGCTGGGGTTAAAACCATCCTCTATCTCCAAAAGGCCTGCAAAATGCCTGCGCTGGGGACGGAGGTGCTATTATCATGCTTTTAAGCTTCTCAGATGCTTAAATTACATGAATTAGAAGTGCGCTGTATTTCCTGGAATATCTTGAAGGTGCGCCAGCTTCTTAGCTCTCCTTTCTGTAACTCCAGTGAAAGTAAAGCAAGTTAATGCTGCTGAAAACCTCTGCTTTTCCGGAAACCAAATGGTTTTCCAGCCAGTGCAACGGGGGCCAGGGCTGCAGGGATGGACGCCTTGTGGTGCCATGGCTCCAGGGGTGCTCCCCAGTCCCCGGCAGATCCCTCCTTCCTCCAGCCCTCACCTGAGCCCCACCAGGTACCTCGCTGGTCCTGACCTTGTCTTGCAAACTCAACTTCTCATGTCCACCTGGGACCTCTGTGACAGAGAGCCGAAGCTGGCCATTCCCCGAGCCGCGGGGCAGGCAGGGACGCTGGAAGGACAGGGAGGTTTTGGATGCCGAGAAGCCACACAGCCTGCAGGGAGGTGCCCCGGAACCCTGTTGAGCACACGCTGCAGAAGTCAAACGTTTTTGCAAAGATGAAGATACACTGAATTATCTAGGGGGAAGGATTGGGTGCCCGTGTCCAGTGTTGGCACCATGCAGGGTCCTGCCTGAGGAGAACTGAGGGGCTGCCCCACCACAGGCCACAGCTGAGCCCCTCAGTGAGGCTGGTGGATTCGCGGGAGGTGATTTCGGTCAGCAGGCCCTGCTAAATCTTGTCATGTTTCTTCACTTTTTAAAGTGAAAAATTTCACAGTTTAAAGCTCTTACGTTCCTTCAACTTCTTATCCAAACAGAAATGACATTTAGTCCCAACAGGAGTTACATGTATTTACATCTATAGACTACGTCCTTACATGTTCTTAATGCCAAAAAGGCCCCTCTTTTCTCTGATAACAATATTGTATCTTTGATCTTGTCATGTCATATTGTGCTGAATCACACAGTGCCATGCCAGTCACCCTAGGGAAGCAGATATAAAACAAATGATGCTTAAAAAAAGGAATGAAACATTTTTAAAAGTAAGTATTAGATGCACTCTGTTTTAGCATCGCTAATATCAAGGTGCTGTTTTCCATCCGGTACAGAGCGGGTGGTCTGCGGGCATGTCTCGGCACCTGACACAAATCACCTCCGTGGAGTAACTTACAAGTTTCAGACAGATTTTTTTAAGTTGAGCTTTTGAGACCTGCACTTCAAAGCCATAAGGGAAAATATATTGTATTACATTATCAATATGTGAATCAGGCTGGAAAAGCTTCTCCTTAGGGATCTGAAAGCCATTATAGTAAACTTGTGCTTCATAATAAAAAACATGTATTTCTAGAATAAATCAAAACCAGAAGCACTTTTCTCCTTAGTGCTGGTGAGACGAGTGAGGGTTTCAGGTGGCCGAATCCAACAGTTTGAGAGTTCAACAATAAATCACAGAGATAAGACAAAAAGCACCCTCCTGTCCTCCCATTCCTAATGTGTAATCAGCTGCTTGGGAAAGTTAAATGGCACCTTAAAAGACAAAAAAATAAAACACCACTTATCTTCTTAATCTTAAAGGTAATAAGAAAAGGCAGATACCCAATCTGCCTGTTGCTTTCAAAGGAATATTCATCTTTTCTTGGGCAAACGTGAGCGGGCAGAAATTGACTGCAGGTCATGTGTGACCTAGCTTATACACCTGCTTCTGCATTATTTCTGCAAGGCGTGGAGCAGCTTCGGGATGCAAGTGCAGACCTAGTAGAGGAAAAATGTAGTCTTTTTTTCCCCAAAGGAGACAAGACACCTGCCATTGTATAGGGCGAAGTCTCACTGTCAGCCTTGACACTTTGCATTAAAATAGGGATAAGGTGGTTGCTTTGCCTCTATGTAGATGCTAAAACTAAGTTTGGACATACTGTTCCACACACAGCTGAAGAAAAGCTCATTTCTGAACATACCAATGCTCTTAACATTTTTTTTTAGAGTCTCTAAGCTCTTTGGTGCTGCTGCAGCATTTCCCTTGTTCTCCCCCACAGTTCTGCTCTTGCTTTTCATCTCCCCTCCCTTTGGTCTGTGTCTTCTTCTGCCTTTATCTTTTCTCTTTGTGCTCCTCCTTCTCTTTCCACCGCTATCTCAAATTATTTCTCCCACTAGATCTTCTTTCCATTGTCAGGGGGTTTCTTTCTCCAGAAATGCCTGATTCCACTAGTGCTGACAGGGCTCCCTGTTGTCTCAGGACAAGAGGAGCCGAAAGATGGTGTGTTAGATTGCAGAGGAAGGCTGCCACGAGTGAAACACTGCTCCAGATGCAGCAGAACAAACAACAAAAAGTGTGAGGAGGGGATAACGTATAGCTATGCCATGTTGGGTACTTGTCTCCTGGAGCGGCCTTAAAAGTGTTCTTGCTGTTAGCAGTGCTTAGCCTGGAGCTTTCTGCTATCACAGACAGGCAACTTGGTGATGCTCACACCAAGACATACAGAATACATGGAAGAGGAAATATGAGAGTGATAATGCTGCTGAGTTTTTCAAGTAATTCTTTTCTGCAGACAAATGGCATAACCTGTAAACTGGGTGGGAGACAACAGCTACCCCCCCTCTCATGGGGGTGCGACTGCTATTCCTCTCCTTGTGAGCTGTGCAAACTCCCAGCTTCCCAGTTTCCAATAAAAATGCCAATATTTCCTTAGGTTAGGAACAAAAAAATGAATCAATCAGAATTTTCTGCAGGGTTTCTGGAATAATTTAAGTATGGAAATTCTGAAATTGTTCATTTCCTTCTAAAGCACCGTTCAGCCACCGACTCTGCAGTGCCGGAGGGCAGTGGCTTGGGGGAACTCCTGCCGTCATTCTGCTGCAGCCCCATAGCGCTCTGTGCAGTTTGGAAAAGAGCCTGTGCCACTGGAACCAGTGGACAGTTTTCAAAGTTTGTGTGAAGATTTTGGTCCACTGAAGAAGAAAAAGGAATAAAGTATTCCCTTCAATTTTAATTCCCATGTTATATCCCACCAGCATCCGGGTGGATGGAAATAAAATGCATGATCAACAAAAAACAAAATGCTTTAGCTGTACAAAGCACATGAATTATTTCAAATCTAGTTAAATTTCCACATCAGGGAAAAAAAAAAAAAAATCTGAGAACATACATTTCCCATTACGTAATCATCATGGAAGGAAATTCTTGACCACCTCTAATTCTGAATTACCTTTTAAATTGAAACACTACTGGGGCCAAAGTCCACAAACCTGAAATAAGTTCTCACAGGTGGAAAGGCGAATCAAAACACTTCCTTTCTTTCTGCTCTGAGTAAAATATACACTTTTTTAAGCCTACTTTTTCTAGAAGCTGAGAAAAAAGCTAAAAAGAAGGCAAAGCAATTCACGCACTGCTCTAACCATAAGAAAAATAAAGAGAAAATCACACAATTTTGATGTTAATGTTGCTCAATGAACTACCAAAGAGTATGCAACAACTATCATGACAAGTATGGTATAAGAACCATACAGTTTGATGTAAAAAATAAACAGTGCGGAAGTTTTACTCTTTTTTGGTTATTTCTGTTTAGCCCAAATCCTATGATAACGTAATAGCTCAGCATTACAGCACTTTACTTCATCACAGCCATAAAGGGCTTGTCTTTCTCAAGTGTTTTACTCCAAGTTAATTGATAGCTAAATGACTCAAGCTACGTAACAGAGTTATAGAGAACATTGTGAAGAGATGCTACGCTTTGGTCCAGCTAACGACACTTTGTGCAGGCTGTCTTAACTAGGACAAATGGAGAAGTTTCGGCAGCAGTGGTACTCACCTGAATGAGTTATAACAATGTACAAGCCAAGAAGAGATGAGAATTATCATGTTTGCCTTTGTGTAAAAAGAGAAGGAGAACAGAGATTTGACCTCATCTGTCTTTTCTAGAATTTTTAAGCTTTCTATCCAAGTCACCCATCCTGAATTAGCCAACTTAAAGACTCTTTTTTTTTTTTTTTTTTGCAATGAGGACAGAGCAGTAGCATATTTTTCTCAGCTAAGCAACATACTAAATTTCCAGCTTGACCACGATAATATTTTACCTTATGCTAATTAGCCAGTATTGGAAAACTTACTGGGGGTGAGGAAGGGGAGAGAAGGATTAAGACAAAGACATCTTTCCTCCCACCAGGGATAAAAAAGCCAAAGACTTTTCCTCTTGTTTTTCTTGCCATTACTTCTAGAAATCTCAGGTCCAGTGTCTGCGGAACTGAAAAATGTGCAGCAGATCAAGGAAGCCTCATATGACAACACTGGGACTGATTCTCATGTAGACAAAAGCCCCTTTACATTGACTTTAAAGATATGTTTTCTACACTGCAAAAACACTTTAAAGTAACCTTTGTATGAATCAGTGTCAGGACCGTGGTGCTTAATTGATTAAGATGCTGGAGGGTCTGAAAAGCAAATGGTTGTGCTGTAAAAAGTGCATTTCCTTCAAGGTGTTAAAATCTAATGAGATTTTCCACTTGTTTGTGCACCGTTGGCTCAGGGCATCTTTTGTAAAGTCCTCCTCAGCTCTGCCGAGGAGCTGGAGAAAACCAGCACAAACACTTAAAGCTGCTTAGTTATTGTGTCTTGATTTGAGTGACAAGCCCGATTATTAGGTTTTTCTGAACTTCTATATTGCCATGGGATGTGTTTTTTCTCATTTAGAGGTTCTGAGCCAGCCAGTAGGATTCTGACCAAATTTACTGTAAACTGCTACATTATTGGTGGCAATTCCTTACTCAGTACATGCCTACGCTGTGCCTAGCAGTCACATCAGGTTCCTATGTTCCTCCAAATTTATGAAAGACTGAGTTAATCTTTCTGAAAGCAAAAACCCCTCAGTAAATCCTTCCTCTCATCCCCTCTCAAACGGCGTTGTTTGCTAAGTAAAACAGTAGCTTCATTCTTGGCTTTTCATGCCCCTGGTAAGAGGTGAAAAAACATACAAATGAGAAAGGAAATGGGCTTAAAATACAGATAAAATAAGGGGGGGACAGGATGGGAAGTGAACTGGCAGACTGTAGAAGAATAAATTGTGGCAATAACGGCCAGAAGGAAAAAACGGAGATAAAATAAGGGCGGGGGGATGATGAACTGACAGACTGTAGAAGAATAAATTGTGGCAATAACGACCAGAAGGTAAAAATCTATTCCCTCCAGTAGTCTTCATTTAAAATTTCACTCTCCTGATTAAAACTTTGTAAATAGTAATTATTATCACAAAGATATTCATAAACAGATGTTTTAAAAAATGCAAATTCATTCACAATTCAGAAAATATGCAGTTTATGTGCCACAGGGAATTTAATCTTTGAAAGCAGAAAAATGCATCAGACCCCATTTCCAACATAACACAGTAAGTCAATACTGGAAGCAGCGTTTATTTTTTTCTCTACTTGTTAAATATGGTAATGGAGAGAAAAACCTGTTCTTTGCTGAAGACTGTTGCTTTTGTATTGCATTTGTATTCATAAAAAACTATAGAGTATATCTAATTCCAAGTTACTTTATGAGTTTAGCATAAAACTGAAGCACACTTATATGAACAAAAGTAAAAAATAGTTTCTATTAATATATATAAGTATCTACACATAATTCAGAAGGTACCTCTTATTTTGCTTCCCTCCGCCCCAGAAGGGGAACATTTGTTCAAATCAGATGCGCTTCTGGTAAGTAAGAAGAGCTTTCCTGATTGTCATTTGTTTGTGAAATACAACATGAACTCTGGTGTCTGTGAGGGTAATTGGGTGTGGAGCCTCTTCTGTTTCATATCATGAGATACTGCTAGAAATGATGAAATACTATAGATTCTAAAATGTGTATGGTCACTTAATTTTAAAGCAAAGCAATTACTGTTCTATTACCAGGTATTCTGAATCAATATCTTGTCTTGCAACTTGCACTCACATCCAGAATAGATCTATAATATTACAAGTAGTGAGAGGTAAATAGCAACAGAGCAGAACAGATATTCAACAGGAGTTTGTGTAGGTTATAGACTAGGACTGGCCAGCAGTGAAAATACAAGTTGCTTATTGGTCTTCCAGGTGTCTCAAACTGTCAAACTTGCCCAAGGATATACAGGATTGATAGAGCTTCTGGAACCAATAAATTAGAATTCTTACCTTATTTTCAGAGTTAGTCCCTTTGACATCAAAGGAACTAATAAAGTGCAAAGACTACATTGGATTTGACCCAAGATACACACAAGCACTTTTATATACGAGGTAAAATTTTAGTGGTAATGGTAAGCCTCATAGCTGACTCTGTTACTGGTTATTCTGGTCTTGATTTTTTCTTCTTGTCTCTTTATTCTCTATAATTCTTTGAATAAACACCACATAGCTCTCATTTCTTGCTGACTGGAAACAAAACCTCCCTCTCAAAAGGAAAAATATGTTTTAGTGTTCACAGTGTTTTAGTAATAAGCAAAATATTTAACATGAATAATTAGTAAGTAAAAAAGGAAAGTGATCATTGCTACAAGTATTAAAAACAGAAGAGTAGATTAGAGCCCTACTTTTTTCCCCAGCTGAAGAGATTTTTAATGCTATACTTGTTCTTTTAGTTGGTGCTTTATACATTAGCATTTATGAAGTTCAAACATCTGGATTTTTTTCAATGCTTTATATTAATAAAGGATTACACAACTCAAGGCCCCAGATTATAATAATTACTAAATTAAACCTCCTCAGGCCCTCCGAACAGCAGGTAAATGCCATCTCCTCCATGGCCGCTGGAGCGGGGGTTACCAGGAGGCGTAGGGGTGCTTCACCCTGTTCCCAGCCCATGAAGAGCGCAGCAAGGGCTGTCTTACCGCTTGTGTTAATCACCAGACAACGCGGTTGTGTGACGGCCCCAAGCAAACAGGCCCCTTTACACCGCCGAAGCCTGCGCAGGAACCAGCCCAGTAACGAGCTGCACCGCACACAGTTCTCCAGGGGTTTGTCCTGTGGGTTATTTTAAGTTATATTCAATTATTAATGCAATATGGATATGCTGAACTGGGGGCAAAGTGCTACATTTCTGATCATAAGGCACAGTGCTCCGCTTCTCAGCTTACACTGGAATTTCTCCCCATTCTCTGTCATAACGCTGAGGATTAAACAAATGATCTCGAGAGTGAATTTGTGACAGCTGGAGGCATGGAGAGCAGTCCCAGGGAGCGCAGGACTAAATCACCCTGCCAAGGCACAAAATTATAGCATCTAAGATGAATTAGTTAAAACTACAGTGAATTGGGTCTGAATTTGGTTCCCCCACTCCTTCTGCAAGTAGACAGCGAGTCCCAGCGAGGCAGAAGTCCGGGTCTTACAAGGAACAAAATCCCAGCCTGGTTTTACTGGGGAAACTCTGTCCTGTGCACATTGAGCAATGCCTGCTGAGGCGGCATCCAGTTCCTGCTTATTTTCTTACATGACACAGCCAAGAGTGCAGAAACAGAGACCTGTGAGTTTTATTTATTCCTGCTGTCATGGTTTAACCCCAGCCGGCAGCTCAGCCCCACGCAGCCGCTCACTCGCTCCCCCCAGCTGGGATGGGGGAGAGAATCGGAAGGGTAAAAGTGAGAAAACTCGTGGGTTGAGATAAAGACAGTTTAATAGGTAAAGCAACAGCTGCACATACAAGCAAAGCAAAGCAAGGGATTCATTCCCTACTTCCCATGGGCAGGCAGGTGCTCAGCCATCTCCAGGAAAGCAGGGCTCCATCCTGCGTAACGGTGACTTGGGAAGACAAACGCCATCATTCCGAACATCCCCACCTTCCTCCTTTTTCCCCCAGCTTTATGTGCTGAGCATGATGCCATACGGTGTGGGATATCCCTTGGGTCAGTTGGGGTCAGCTGTCCCAGCTGTGTCCCCTCCCAACTCCTTGTGCCCCCCAGCCTGCTCGCTGGTGGGGTGGGGTGAGAGGCAGACAAGGCCTTGGCTCTGTGTAAGCACTGCTCAGCAATAACAAACACATCCCTGGGTTACCAACACTGTTTCCAGCACAAATCCAAACCATAGCCCCATGCCAGCTACTATGGAAAAAATTAACTCTGTCCCAGCCAAAACCAGCGCACCTGCATAGCAACCTTTCCTATTCTGGTCAGTAATGCCTACGTAAGCACAGAGAAAACAAAAAAAAGTGTACATATCACCAAGGATCCAGCCTGAGCTGACCCACATTTACAAGGTGTGTGCTGGTATTTCCACATCTCTTTGCATAGCCTGCCTCTATTAACTCAAGTAAAAGAGAGAGGTCATGGCTGGATGGCTTGTGTTGATGCACCCAAAATAGATGGGCAACAGGTTGAGGAGGGGAGAAGCTTGCTAAGACCGTATAAGACTTGCTCATATACGTGTAACAACCAAGTAAGTATGCATATAGGAGTCTCAGTTTGCCACTGGCCTATTTGGACACTATAAAAATTCTGATCAGTATTGCTTGGTTCAGGTGTTTGCTCCTCTTCTCCATCTCTAATTTAGCAGAGGCAAAGATGAATACAAATGGCCAGATGGCCAAAATGCAGGAGGTTCTGCAGGCAATGAGGAGTTCATGACAATACATTAAAAAAAAAAAGAAGCCATTTTCTGCTATGCTGGAACTTAAATCTACCATTAAAGCTATGTAAATAATGCTGGCACACTGAAAGAGAGTATGGCTTGAAAACAAAGCGAACTGCTCTGTCATACTTGAGATATGAGCTGATTATGAGCACTTTGCAATCCAGAACTGGTCATTATCAGGGTTGCAGTAGAGAAAAACAGATGGGGCAAAGGTCCTCATGCTTGTCAAGAGAGGAACCATCTCATCAGGTACCAATCTGAATGATGATAATCTGCAAGTGTTAAAAGTATCTCTCAGTATAAAGGGGAATTAAAGGTATTTGTTTGAGATAAACGCTCTTCCTTCTTTCCATCACTACCTAAATCTGTGCCGTGACTTGGCCCGAGCCTGCCTCCACAGTCTCCCTTCAGCTGGAGGAAGATCCCCTTTCGCTTTGAGGAGTTAATTCATCCAGAAAGCAAAGCACAATCTGTATTTATTAATAATCACCTTAACAGCAGTCACATGTGTGAATACACACAGAGTCCAAGTGCTCCTCTAGCACCTCTCTCCGTCCCTGACTGGGGTTCACCTTCCTCCTAGGCTGATTTTATCAGTTCCCAGACAACTCACTTGTGCATATATGTAACATGTGGAGAGCGTTTGCCTCCAGCAGGAGGAAAGTTGGCTTTCCTCCTTTAAACTGGGCTCCTGGGAACAGGCAACAGCCATTTCTATATATGTTGGGGATGTTTCCACCTTACATTCAACATTCATTATAGCACGTTATCTACCAATGCCATGTAAAACCATACAACCATTACCTACGAAATGAAAAAGAGGACATGGACACAGCTTATGGTGATACCTCCCGCATTCAGCTCTTTAAAAAGAAACTTATGGTACTGTATGTTAGGTTAATCCTGAAGTTTGTCACTGTGACTGCTGGAACAGTGCCTTTCTGAACACTGTTTCGACAGCACTGTTCTAGACAGCGCCTTGAAACAAGATTATAGTGTGTACCCAAGTTGTCAGTAAGTACTAAATCAGTCTGTCAGCATCTTAAACGTGTGACATTGTGCTTGGGTCCCTCTCTCTTTCTAGAATACCTGATCAAGGGGAAGAAAGCAATTCCCTCTCATCTGAATTCTAAGAGGACGTTGGAAAACTGGGCCACTAAGAACAAACGACATCCTCATGATGGTAGCCTCATGTTGATGCAGTCACAGATTAACTCACCTCTTGAACATAGTAGGAAGCAAAAAATTGAGCTAAAAACGGCATTTCTAGGAAGATTCAAAAGCTAGCGCATGAATATTAGCAGTGCTTGTGTCCACAGGGATTCTACAGAGTGGTTTTGAAACAATCTGTGCATCAGTAAATACCACATTTTTCAATGAGCACAGGAAGTCTGCAAAGCTTTTTGTGCAAAAAGCAAGGTTAAAACTCATTAGAGCTCACATCAGGCATTTGATGGGCTTTACAAGCTGCCTTACTGTCTTAAAGTGAAAAATAACCGGTAGAAATTGGTTTATATTTTTAAACGTCCTGGATTCTCCTTCTAGCTAGGAAGTAAAATTGCCCCATGCCAGACATATACTCCCCTGATAATTCTCCTCCTATTGTTTTAAAATTGTGAGTTTTGACAAGGGTTATAAAGATTGCCATTAAACTCTGCTCTTGAGAGCTACAATGGTGTGCAGGGAAGAAAGTAAAAATAGCGAGGATCAGGGTCTTGTTTGCCTCCACCTTAGAGGGCAGAAGCAGCAATAATGGTGGCAGGAATATTCAGGCCTTTTCCATCTCAAATTCAGGTTTCGCGTTGTGACCACGTAGACCTGCGTTGTAACTGGCCCTGCTCACTGGGAGCAAACCTTGCAAGGAAACTCTCTCTTTATGGCTTTCTTTGGCAGCGAGAAGAAATAAGGGGCTCCTCTGGACAGCATTTGCTTTGAATGGAGGAGGGGAAGGAATTTTCCCCACCACGGTTCTCCCAGACTTGCTGGTGTTCAAGGAATATGCACCTTCCCAAAATTTTCGTAAGGGGCAGGTTGCTAGAGGGGGCAAATTTACTTGTAACAAGTGAAAATGTTTGTTGATAGGTGCTGACTTAGTGCCTTTTTTAATGTTTCTTTTTAAAATAAAACAGGAGAATAAATAAGCACATAATAAATAATAAGTAAACCTCAAGCTTCAGTTTATGAATACTGAACTAATCTAGTGCAAAAATTTCTCTTTAAAATACTAAAAAATTCAAGTGCAATGTATTTTTGGATTACTCTTTCCTGTTAAGTTGAATTTACCACTTAATTTGTGAGCTGTATCACAGAGGAGTAAAGCAGCACTCTGGTCATGCGGAGAGATGGTGCAGAAGGCGCTGCTGAAACCTTCCAACGCCAAGAGTGGTTTGGAGATCACAGGAGCCGAATGGGGACATTTGGGACTTCTGCAGTACCTCAAAAGAAAATCACATTGGAGGAAATTCTGCTTTTTGCAGGTATATTTTAGATGCCAGTCAGACTGATAAAGCAGAATGACTGGGATTGCAAGGAAAGGGGATCCAACCAAAAAGAGAAATTTAGATAGGACGTTGTCACTTGCTATTTTAAAATCTGACTCAACACTCTTGTGATCTCCTTGGTGAGGAGAACTTTCTGTACTACGACTCCAGGCAAAATAACAACTGAAAATTTAAAATAAATTCGATACAAACTGAACTCCCCAATTTTCCTGCTGTGTTGAAAAAAGGAGGAATGTAAGCATGCTTGTATATAAAGTACGCTATCGCTATAAATGAGTATACTATAACCTGGGGAGAAGGACCCAAAAATCAAAGCCAGGGACCTACAAGGGACATAAGTAAGGGCAGTCAATCAATCCAGTGTTTATTTATGTAATTAATGCAAAACTCACAGGATTAGCAACAGATTTTGGTAGACTTTATTACCTTGGGGAAGGACAGAAGTAACAACCTCTGAACTGTCAGTGATTAGTGTCGTTTTTGGAGAAACCTGAGGCTTACGGAATCCTTTTGGTATTAAAACCTGCTGGTTGTTCAACACACCAGGTAAAATCAGCAAAAATGAGCATGGACCCAGATTCATTAACCAGATGGTCCTAAACAGAGCTCTCCTCCACAGCAGCCACAGAGCAGCGAAGTAGCCCAGAGCCGGCCAAACGTGAACACAGCGCCCGAGGAAGGCACGGAGCTGGTGGAAACATCAGATCTGGGGATGCTCAGGGCCAACATGCAACGGGCGCACAGAGGCAGGAAGCAACACCAGCGCTCCTACAAACACGTTGGGGTCAGCAGGAAAAAAAGCTCCATTTTCCATCCTCCTCATGCTGCCTGAACTCCTCTTACCTGCCTGCAGAGAAGACCTAAGCATCTGCCTGCTTTCTCCTTCCAGCCTTATTTTACTGCTCTTCCCATTATGGAGAAGTCATGGGTTTGCTCCCACATAAAGGAATGATTTGCAAAGGGTAAAATAATCTGAGATTAAAGTCTGTGACCTAAAATCCCCAGTATACATAGGCCCAGATTAAATTTTCCTTTTTAAGAGCTGTCAACAAAACTACAAAAGAAAAATAATATATAGAGAACAAGGTCTGATAGAAGAAAAAAAGAAAACAAGTAAAACATTACTGGTAAAGAAAAGCCAAAACATTAATAAAATATTTTCAGTTCCTCTTTATAATTTCTAGTACTTTGATTTAGCACATGAAAAATTCCTTGAATTTTAATTTTGAAGTTTGACTGGGAATTTTTTCTATATGCAGCAGTCAGTACACAAACGTGTTTGTACGGTTTACTTTACAGTGTGCTTTGTTTAAATCCATGTAAAACTTTAAATTTAGTTTCAAGGGAACTCTGGATGTGATCTAAATAACTGACCAACAGAATCTTGTTAAATATTTAGAAAATATATATTGGTATTTTGATATTTTACAGTACCACCCTATTCAAATTTATGGTAAGGAAGATTCTATTAAGCTTCTAAGACACTAAGCACTAAATAATCCCTGGGGAGAAGAAGGGAGGGAATTTAAGTATCTCCTTGTAGCTAGGCTGTTTCCAGAGTTTTCAAGTAAACACCGCTACAATCCAGTGTGCATTCAAAGCAGCTGACACTGCGGTTGGATGCAATGAAAATCGTTTTGTCTGAAAACTTACACATCTGTGCAGACTTCTCGGGTCTGCAAATACAAAGAATTCCGCATGTATACAGCGGCAACTGTTATTCCATCTAAACGTTGTCGTCTCTTTTTCTTTCTAGATTTGGGTGGAAACGAAGAGCTGTAAGACTTGGATTCATCCTGTACAACTTCAGGCATTGCTTCAGCTGAAGTCAGTCCTGTACTGCATGGGTATGAGGGGAAAAAAAAAAAAAAAAGGCAGGACAACTGAAACACAAGGGACCGACTGATGAAACAGAAGGCTTAGTCCCATGTCATGGGAGTAGCGGTAAAGAAAGAGGAAATCTCTGAAGATACTCATGGTGGGGATCAGATCTCGTATTTACCCAGCAGAGAGCAGCCACTGATGATTTAAATGGCTTTTGCATCACATCATTAATATTTTGAGAGTCAGAACGTAGAAGCCAAACAAGACTTTTTCAGCAAATCAAGCAAAGCACTTCTGAGTTTGACTCCAAAAACACGGGCAAATAATCAGCAGACTCTTTGATTCAGAATTATTTATGCCAAGGAATCTATCATGGTGACACCACAAAACACGGCACAATTACCGGTGCATGCAAACATCGTGTACATAGAGAGAGAGAGAGAGAGAGAGAGATACACACGCACGTATATGCATACACATACTGAGCAAAGGGATGTATTCTGGTACAGGCACCCTAAGGGCTTGACACATAATGCAACTGCAAATAGAATTTTAGTCCCTTTTACTGATTATTCATAACACAATAACATGAGCTTAGGAAAAGAGTAGCATATTGTACCATATTCCAGGAAAGTAACTGTTGCATGAACCATGATTGCTGTTGCTGGTCAGAAGAGAAGAAAAAAAAAACCAATTGGGGCACTTCTGGCCTCTGCAGATTAACTCCGCAAGCACAGTAGACGCTTGTCCTGAGTTTTCTGGATTCGTTTCAGACACACAGAATCTGTCAGATATCCAATACAAAGCTACCCAACACGGGAGCAAGGTGAACGGTCACTACCAGCATAACTCTACAATCAAAAGCGGTCAGGCAGATGAGGCTCTTAATGATGAGGCCTTGGAATTCTGAAATTATTTTTTTAAAGTTTACATTCATATGGTTTCCTTGACAATTTTCTGTTTGGCTAGCAATAGCTCTGACTCATTTTCTTAATTACTTCTGTGATTCATTTGCCAAAAAATGCTGCAGCGGAGAAGCTGCTTCAAGATGACAAGAATCTCAAGATGCCTGAAAATGTGTTTTGCAACACTGACAAGTGATGTCAAACAAGAGGTTGTGTCAAACAGTATTGAACAGGTTTGGGAGGGTCACTCCTTGACTTTCAGTTTCTGACATTGTCTCAAATTGCTCAGTTTTTTCCTTGTTTGCACTCTGCTGTCATTAGAACGCCACGAAACGTGTCTGTCTGTGTGACTACAGCTATTTTATTTCATTATTTCCCTTTCTGCAGCTATTCCAGACAAGCTGCTGGGACCACAATTCCTATCTAGCATCCAGCTAAATTCCAGACATCATGGGGTTATTTATAATTTTATATAGCAGGGTGAATTCAATGACAGAGTGAGAAGGGATGATTCAGATTCACCGACTTTTACTGATCTGCATTTGGTGAATCTTGACTTCTAGCTCACCCTTGAACTTGCCTGAATTACTCTGGTTTAAGTCAACTACAAAATTAATAAACAAAAGCTAGTAACAATTTTTAAGAATTTAACGCACATTAACTGTCATTAGCCATAAATCACACGGCAGTGTTCGCGTTCCCAAATTAGCGACTGTGCAAGCACTTCCAAGACAACAGCGATACCCATTTCACCCACCTGTGCCCCCAGCAGCAGAGGTCTGTGACTTTAGGAGCTGCAAAATCAGGGGGGCTGACAGTTCCTTTCCTGAAGAGCTTAAAACTAAATGTAAAGACAAAACTCAAATAGAAAGCGTGTGCAATGAATGTGGGTTGCTTGGACAGTTTTGCGTAAACGTGTTCGGACGTCAGGTTGCTTAAATATACTCATGTAGGTGATTCGCCAGGAAGAATAACGCTCTTGCAGATGTTGCCACGAGAATGTTGCTCACTCACATAACGTTGAAATTCATTTTCTCAAAACATTAATCAATTAAAACCCAATCACAAAAGCATTACAGGAATATAGAAACAGAAACGCTGGAAGGTTAGTGACTTTTTTTTTTTTTTACTTCTAGCACATATTCTAAGGGGGGGGTTGCTTTATTTTTTCACCTATAAGAAAGAGCAAATATCTAAAAGATTTGGGGATCTGTTTAGTTGCACAGGAATGACACAGAATCCCTTTCAAAAATGTGTGAGTAATTTGGCAGGAGTTACCAAGCCGTATGATTTAGAGGCCCATTAAGCAGTCAGCACAGCAGGGTTTACGTAGCCTGGGCTTTCATTTCTAGTTCCGAATCCAGCAGGTTGGTGTCTTCTTTTCACATGCTATTGTTATATAAGCCTCTGTGTGTGTGTATATATGTACATGTATATACGCAGACACACAAAATACTTTTACATTTATTCCAATATCCTTAATTTATTTATTCCTATATCTTTAGTAAAAAGTTAAATGTGAAATCTTGTGGGATGTTTAATGCCTTTTGTCGAATGCGTAAAACCACTGTTACTCTTCTGATAGTATTTTTGCTAGATTTTTCTCAACTAGCACATGAAAAATAATGGAAAGAAAAACTTATGTAGAACTTTTCAGTTCTCATCAAGTTTGGCTAGATTTAAATATAATCCTCAGTACTCTCTATGTTCCCTGAACCGCTATGTTCCTTATAAAACAGCCATACCATTTTTGAGGGAATATGTGCTTTAGAATATTTAATTTTTCTTCTAACTAAAATACAGAAGTAGATTACAGCTGCATGTTAGGAAGCAATCATAATTTCCCCTCAAAATTACCTTTTTATTGAATTTTGTTCTTGCTGTTTTTCTTGAGAGCTTTTTATGTTAAGGTTTTACCAGCTGAAAACATAGATTGTGATAATATTTGCAGCTGGTCATCACTTCAGCTCAGACCCTGGCTGAGCTGAATTCAAACGTTAGCAACAAGCCACTTTAATGTAATTTTGGCACCCCTAAATTATTATTACCTACAAAGTATTATAATTCTCCACAAGTGCCTAGTGGGTAGCAGGAAATTTATGTTCATTAATGTTCTGATGCACTCATAATGCTCTTAGAAACATGCAAGAGATGAAAATAACTAAATATCAAGTATAATATGACACGTGCAAAATAGGGGGAAAAGAAGTCATACTACCTGACCAGAAAACCATATATAATTTTTTTAATTATTTCAAGATATCAGTTCTCTGAAGAGTTATGCACTGCATTCATTCTTCCACTAATGCAATCATTTGATGTCTTTAACTTCAATTTTAGACTTCCATCAGAATGTTTAAAAGTGTTTTTACAGAAGCTTTGGGGAAAAAAACAATCAGGTTGTAGCCTATTTTGCTACAGAGCAAGGAAAAAACCCTCTTTAATCACATATTTACTTAAAAGTCCTCATGCCTGCAGCCCAGGCTTAAGAAGGTTGCGCTTGTTCTTTAAACGCGATGGTTCCGGTCAAAGCCACCCTTGTGTGCTCATTTCATATTTCTTCAAAGCCCATATGAAGAGATGTGAGGTCCAGGACCCAGTCCAGTCCCAACATCCACAAAAGTGTTTCAGAGATATTGGAGGGAAGAAACTGAGCAAGCTGTCACAGACACAGCTAGGTATCATCCAGAAATGCTTTTTGTTCACAAATGAGCCTTTACCCACCTCCAGAACTCTCAGTTTTGTCTCCGTGAAGCTCTTTACACCCCTCACAATGAGCTTCAACTGCCCATATGATATCTCTTCCTCCAGCTTCTACAACAAAATCTGTTTCCCCCGCGCAGCTGCCTTGCCAGGCAACTCCCGGAGAGTCCTGGTGCAGGACCACCTCCCTGGGCCACCTCACCCTGCTATGAAAAGCACCTGAGGTCTATTACCTGAGCCAAGAAAATACTCACAGGGGTTTTTTTTCCCCTCAGCATAGCTTGGTAGACCAAAGGCAGATATTTTAAGCAATAATCTCAACTGTCCCCTTAGTTGTACCGATTCTGTAGATGAAGTATATGTCTGGGTATTTATTGTACAGAGAAAGAAACCTCAAAAATTTGTGCCCAAGGTAGTAGCTCTGGACATCTACCATGATACGTATAACATTAGAACATGCTTCTGGTTTCATTGACGTTCCTCTAAAAATATGATTCACGTTGAGCAAAAAAATACCTTTGTGCACCCCGTATTTGGGAAAGCATCCTTGGCTGTCCCATCATCCCTCTGCACAACAGCTCCCCTTCCTGGCTCGCTCCCATGCAGTCCTGAGCTACAGCATTACACGTCAAACTTTGATAGCCCAAATATCAAAATGGATAATAGCCAGGGGAGAGGGGAAAAAAAAACAAACAAACAGCATTTTAAGAAACTGCAAAAAATGTAAGAAGCTGGATCATCTTTACTCATAACAGAGTCCCTGCGCATGTACTAATCTGAGTGATATTCCCAAACTATCGCTCCATTAATTGACGCTATCACACCTACCCAATTTACCATTAAACACCGCAGCGCATAGCGTTAGGCTACATTATCTCATTAAGAAAAATGGGCTTCCTCTTACATCCATGACAATTCCTGTAATAGCTGAAGAGCAGCTGAGTGCTGCTGCCTGGCTGTTTGAAGTACAACGGCTGTGGCTATTTACACTGCTAATGAGACTGGGATCCTACCTCAGCTTTGCCTCTGATAAAAGTTTCAAAAAGCAAGTCATTCCTGCAGGTTTGTTCAATGCCTGCTAATTAGCTAGCCCAGTGCAATTAATCTTAGAATTAGAACTAGTTGAGTGTTCATTTCTGTTTAATCAGATTATTAATAATATAAGCAGTCTTTTAATTATTTTTCTAGTGTACTCCTCCCTCTATACAAACATGTTTTGACTTTCAAAACACACTAATTAGGACTATGTTATTTTCCCCCAAAATAAATTTTAAGTAACCCTGTAAATTGCCTATTCTGGCTAGTAAAATTTCTCAAATGTCACCAGACTGGATGCTCTTAAAATATTCTAGATCTCCTGGAGACTCCTTCAGAATCTCAGCAGATTTTCTTTGTGAAAGTTAAGTTCTGACGTGCGATGCAGTTACTTAATATACGTTCAAAACCACGCAGGCTTTCCATCCGAATTCAAATGCCTTGGTGCTCGAGGGGAGAACTCAGAACATGGCAAATATACCCATCAGCTGAATAAACTGCACCAAATGAAGGACAAAAGACAATTAGAACAACCACACGCCCTTCTGTGGAAGTTATCCACCTCAAAAATGCACAGCAATAGAAGCAGTCTTTGGCCTGAACAAGGGCTTTGCCCTCAGGACCTGACTCTGGTCTGGATTAAGCCTCCTTCACTTTAGCTGGAGTCAGAGCCGCAGGGTCTGAGGCAACCTCATGGTGACACCGACTTGGGCAGAACCTGCCCCGAGCCAAACCCAGGCTCTCGCTCGTGTTACAGCGCTGAGTGAGCAACGTGCCCCGTCACGGGCTGCGGGGCATTGTGGTCACTTGTGCTAATGACTAACAAACATTCATAGGAAAGTGAACATAAACCTGAATGCAGCTGAATTAATTACTTCTGCATAAAACACGGAGACTATACACACCCTGTTGCCTCTTCAACCAAATACAGCAAGTTATTAATGGCCGTAAGAAACAGCATTTACTGTACGCAACTTGCCTCCAAAGCTCTCAGCACAAAGGTTTTCTCCTCTATACTGTTTAAATATAGATGAGTGGTTTTTCAAAAATGGTAGAATTATTCAGTTCTTTGTTATTGATAAAATACTCACAAAGGTCGCAGATGCAGCACTTTATAGATGATAAATATTCCCAACAGGAAAATCCACCGACAAAAAGCTACTCTGACCTTTTATCCATCGCAAAATGACTTCCCAGGCAGTAACGGCCCCATTTTGTTTGGTTGGGTTTTTGTTTGTTCTCCCATGAACTTCAAGGATGTCTTTTATTAGTCATTCCAGGGGAAAAAAAAAAAAAAAAAAAAAAAAAAAAAAAAAAAACACAAACCAAAAAAACCACCTCAGCAACATTGCTAGTAAAATTCAGCAAGAAACTTCAGATCATTCTTGTAGCAGAAAAGAAAGCAAAGCACTATTCATGGAGAGAATCAGTGAAATCACAACATCCTTCACAAGATTATTGCTTCATTAACTGTACCACCAATGTTCTTTATTCTTTGTTGCGCAGTCAAGTTGTGCACCCGTTCAAACTATTTCTCCTTATTCACGTTCATACATTTAACATTTACACATTTGCATCCATGCACCCCAACAATACATATGCAGCTACATATTATTCGCACAGAAAGAAAGGGAAGAATGAAATATTAAAACAAAATCTTAATATTTTTAAGCCAAATTCAGAGCTTTTAAGGCTTTCAAAGCAGATTTTCAATGGCTTGAATTTGACAGTGGGTGGAGGCATTGCAGACAAGTGCTGACAGTGCTGGTTTGTTATGCCATACTGTCAGGTGTGCTATATGCATGGTATAAATTATAATAAAAACTTGGAAGTACTTCGGAGTGCTTTAAAATGTTAATGATGCCATCTTTTGTATCAGACAAGCACCATTAGCAACCTTAAACCCAAGCGCACGTGCTCTAAGACAAGGAAAATATTGTTAGTACTAGTCAAGAAACACATAAAATTACACAAATTAGTTTTCCCATAGGTAACAAGACTGCAGTGTTATGGTCCAGCATTTCAGGACACTGTTTCCCACTATGAAACCTGGAAAGATGTCATTAATAAAGACCTAATCCAAAGCCCAGGAGGGGTTATTGTTATAGAAGAACCAAAGCCCAGACCAGATGACTTCACTCTGTGACCTTACAGCGTCCAAAGCCGGGAAACGTGGTTCACAGCACACACTCCTAGGCAAGGACAGTTGATTTGGAAGGAATAGTTCTCCAACTCCTTGCAGTTTCATTGTCCTGTTTCCATCAACATGACAATCAACCATCAAGTGCTTGCTAATTAGCGTCAGAAGGAGCCAGCGGACATGCTTCGGTTTTCCCATGAGAGGTTAACCCTGATACTTTGCCCAAGCGTTAGGCAAAGCCCAAAGACTTCCCCCTGCACCAAGGCAGCACGTGGGTGTAATCCAGTTTTCAGCTCTCCCTGGCACCGAATGAGAGTTCAGCTCTGGTTTCCCTCTTTGCTTCCTGCAGAACACGGGGGATGGCGTGCTTTTCATACCGATTTGGGCCCTCAGAGACATCACAGCTTATAAACACCAAGGTGAAAAGGAGGCAGCAATTTTCCCAGAGGCATTAGAGCCCGAGACAGGGCTGCTTTGAATGCAGAGATTTTTGCTTACTCCATTACAGTGGAAACATCTTTTAATACATATCCTTTGGGTCCTATATTCCTGTAACAGCTTTATCTCTTTAACAGAATTAAGTGCTCAGTCTTACTAAGCAATCACATACAAATTAAAGAGACCTAATAATCATTATTTTTGACTGACTGGCAAGGGTTATGTAGCTGATTTATTCATTATTAGTTACAGCTTACATAGGTCTTCACCATAAATACCGGTTCCACACAGTCATTTTTGATATAACTACATTATTTAAATGGACCCAGAATCTCATACCAGACCCTTTACTCGCACATGTCAATCACTTGCATTTCTTTGCTGACTGTGACTGGCCCATGTACTTGAGCAAAGGGTACATACATGAATAAGAGACTACGGGTCCAGACTGTCTTTCTTTTTCATGTTTTATTTACGCAGACTTGTGGTTATTTGATGCTAGAAGTATTGTTGACACATTTCTTTATAGCTATTCTATTTATAATTTATTTGTATAAAGGATGTTGTTATAGCATCCTCTTATTCCAGGAAGAGCTTCTGCAGTATTGGGATTGCTGTCACTGAAAGCAATGGATTATTTGGTTTCTCCATGTGTGAATTCGCTCCCCATCAGTGTGCAGATTCACTTGGAAGACATTTGTGGATTCTCCAAGCTTTGCTTTTAATTCTCCACTTGAAGAGCAGCAATGCAAAGCATCCACAAAAAAAAAAAAAAAAAGGGAAAAAATGGAAAAAATTGAACCTTAGAGAAATCTGAGCCCACAGGGAGCACTCCAGACCCACTGGATTGAGGAACAGAAATAAGCAAAGCAGCTGGCTACGGCAGAAAGGTTCCTTTAGCTCTAATCTCTCATCTGAGTTCACCCCAGGCGGCTATAATGAGATTTTTCTAGTGAGACTATGGGGTAATATATATTGGCATAACTCTATAAAGGCTGAGAGTCCTGTCAGAAGCGCCTAAATATCAGGATGCATTTGTTAAGGAGAAAAGAGTTTGGACACAAGTGTGGGAAGCAGCTGCTGGAGCGTTCCCCGGTCCCAAAATGCCTGCCCAGGGTGTGAGCCAGAGCGGTGCATTGCGTGACTCGCACTGCTAACAAAAGCTCACCGGGGGATCGGCACAGATTGATTCTGCCATCTACCCCCGCTGTGCCCCGTGCTCAGGGTGGAAATACAGCAGCTCTGGGCAGGTTTCTACCAGGCACTTGCATGCCACTAAACTTGTGCTCTCGCTCTCTTGCTGCACTAACACATCTGGTCTTCTGAGACTATCTGAGGCTGGACATGCCCTCTTATTATTTGCAAAATCACCTAGACGTAAAATGCACACGTAGGATCCTAGAAACCCAAACCTATTGTGGAGTAGTTTACTTGACATACATATGACAGCATCCTGCCCTACTCAATGGTCTGAGAGGAAAAGTACTGAGACAGCACAGAAATGATACCACTTTATGCACAGTAAGCGTATTCCTTGTGATGGAGGAGAATACGTTTTCACTGGAGCCTGAAACCTCAGCGAGATTCAGCCCAGAGCTACATTTCCAGTTCCAGTGCACAGAACGGACAGAGCATCGGGGTCCGCATGCACACCACTGCTTCAGAGGGAGCGAAGGCAGTGAAGAGAATGCCTCCGGGACAGCTGAGAGCAATGCTGATACAGCTCCTTTTCAAGGTGATTTTCTTGTCAGATCTGTGGAGGAATAGATCAGCATTTAACCTTCTCCTCACCTGCAGAGTCCCTGCGGCAGCCGGTGCCGGACCAGCTCCCTCCAGGCACTGGCGGAAAGGTGGAGAGGAGCAAGGCTGCGAGGAACAGCCAAATCAAAGTTGCTACAAGTTTGTTGATAGTTTCAGTAACAGTTTATAGCCACAGGTAAAGCATGGCAGGCGTTCAATAGAACTGAAGGAGTTTGCACAGCTCCAGTTTTATCCGATTCACTTTTCCGCATAACTGTTTGCTGGATCCAACCTCACGATGCTGTCTCCTTACCCCTCTGAACATCCGTCTGCACCCATCACTGAAGTAATGCAAAGTGAAGCTACCACGTTTTTTCAAAGCATCAAGATTAGCAAACTTGCAGACAGATTTTTGTAAGCTGAAGGCACTTGAACTGAAAAGATGAAGAGGGAGGGGGGTGTGCTCATTCTGCTCTGCAAATTATTCGGAGGCTCGTTGTTAGCACTACCTGCAAAAGACGGCCCTACTGCCAACAGCAACCAGTCTGTATGCAAATACTCTCTTGTCCTCCCATCACAACGAGGGAGCCAAACGTTTGGAGCCCTTAAGCAGGGAAGCAGCCATAGCAGGCACAATCATAACAAGTTATATTATAATTGGAAGCTACGGTACAATAGTCTTAGATGAGGGATCAGTGCTTTCAAAATGGCCAAGGAAAGGAAGTACATCTATCTCCGTATGCTTTATTGAAGTCTGATTCAAAGTGCAATGTTGGTGATTTAACGTAAACGTAACACATTTTTATAATCCTTATCAAATGTTCAGTCACTAGATCAGCACAAAGCACAGCTTATTGAAATGGATAAGAGGGGATTATGTGATTCACATTGTCAAGAAAAAAAAAGTATTTAAAATACAGAGATTCTTTAATCTGTTGCTCAGAAGGCACTGCACACATTGCCGATGGAACAATGCGTGCGCATCCAACTTTTAATCACACGGTTCC
This sequence comes from Balaeniceps rex, assembly GCA_013401315.1. Lineage (NCBI taxonomy): Eukaryota > Metazoa > Chordata > Aves > Pelecaniformes > Balaenicipitidae > Balaeniceps > Balaeniceps rex. The sequence continues at coordinate 42,435 of VYZW01053062.1, forward strand.
TGACAAAGAGAATAGTAAAATGATTCTGCCTAGCACACAGGATAAGCTTTTAACAGTGTAATCCCAATAACATGTCAAGGTTTGATGATTTTGGTTTGGTGACTGACATAAGTATTTAACTACACTTTGCAAGTCATAATAACAGGGCTGAGATTTCAGAGAGTCTAAACACTCATTCTGAAGTTTTGCATATCTATTTTGTGCATACCTAGTGTTTTCTAACAAAGAGTTTTATATGCTGATCTGAGATTTAGCATGCAAATCAAACATAAACCTTGAGTACTCACAAGTAAAGACCATTTTAAATTTTTCAGCAAAACCAGATCCCAAATAAAGACATCTCTGATTAGAGAAGCAGAATATTAACCAAGTCCTAAACTAAGCTTTCAATGAAATATTATTTTCTGATCACAATTAATAATATTGACTCAATTTAGTGGAAGACAGCATTATAACCTTAAAAACAGTCATCAAAGGTTAGATTTCTTCAGCTCTGCTACCTGTAAAAATATAGGCAAAATTAGTTGCTTCATTAGGGAGCATTCTTCTTATCAGCATGAAAATTTCAGCATTGTGGCAGATACACACGTGCTTGAACACCTAACACCACTGCCACGTGTTCAGTATGAGAGGTGACCGTGGGGTCATCATCACAACGATCTTAAGGGGAATTGTGCACAGTAAATGCTTTTTCACTTGAAATTTTTTAAAAATATGTTTAGAAAAAAAGCTAAAGGAAGGGGGGTCTCATCTTAGAAGATGTTGAAGAACCTGTATCGCCAGGCTTCTCACCTGACAAGCTAGAGATGAAGTCTTGAGACAGTCACATGTACATACAGGATTAAAACCTGCACTTCAAAGAAGCTCATAAAAAGTTGTCCAGATTCTCACATTAGACTTTCACAGGATTTGTTCAATAAAAGTTCTCCTTTTAACTTTGTCACAGATTGAGTCAGGCTATGAATTGCCAGTCACTTGTTAAATGTCAAGAACAAGGAGATACCAAAAAACTCATAAAGTTTATTTCTTTCTGCAAAAGAAATGACAGCTTAAACAAAACTCCTTGCCATTTGTAACTTAGGTGACTATTACATCCTAATTGTGTACCAACGATAGAAACACTTTTCACAAATCTTATCTAATGAGTAAAGTAAAGTTACTGTACTGTTGTGATGAGTTAAAGCCTTCTGTGTGAATGTGCTGATCTATAGTTAAAAAGCTTAGTAATACAAGTATATAGGTGAACCGTCTTACAATATGTCTACACACTTAAGTTCAGAGAAGACGAAGTTGGAGGACATTATGATGCTCAGGTTTCTCCCAAAACCCACTACCTAAACTCTGAGGATGATGAACCACTATGTACAATAACAACAAGCCTGAAGAAGTCAACAGAAGCATGGACACCTGAATAGCTCTAAAGGTTTGTGCCTACAATGCACAAATGTTTCCACAGTGAACGTGGCTGGATACAGGGTAAGCTGGTGTCTTGTAGCTCGACCGTTGTTTGTTTTAAGACAAGTTTTCCCCCCAAAAAAACTGTCTTGCATCCAGGAACCTTCCTGGTGACTCACTGCAACCATTAATTATTGCATGGCACAACAGAACTGCAGGTCAGAACTTAAATCCAACTCTTTGATGCAATTACTGACAGTACCAGAGGACCCTGTAATACACCAGGTCAGGCAGAATAAGAAAATCGCGTTTTCAGACTCAGACGGTAGACAGAGGTGTAATTACTATATAGGTACAACGTACGTGAGTACAACATATGTGAGATGTGAAGATTTGATGATGCACCCATCAGATATTGGGCAGCTTCCCTGGAACCTGAATGAATTTTTCCACAGGAAAATATGGATTTGGTTTCTTATTTATCTCCATATACTGATTTATTTCTGTATACATAAACCCACATGCACATACACACCCTGAGTGGCATTAGGAGAATCTGATTTCTTTTGGCTGTATTTTGACTGCTAACAGTTTCCACAGTCTAAAAATAATGAACATTGGCTTATGTGAAAAAACTAAATGGGTAAGACAACCTACCAACCAAAACCAGAATTCAGACCTTGATCAGAAGAGTGGTTCTGGTTCTTTCAGTACAGCAGTGAGTTCTGGCCTGACTTCGAACCATCCTTGAACAGAAGTTTGTATTTTCCAAATGATGCTGGGGGGGTCAGTTTTACCAAAATTACAAGTGAGGACAGAAAGAAGCTGAGGACACCAGGGTAAAGAAAATATAAGAACCTGGGGACATTTGTGCATAAGGGGAGTATTGCTACTTGTACGTGCCAGTGCTTTCACATTGGCTCTGAGAATGAGCTGGTGTCTTCAGCAATTATATTTGCACTTAAATACCCTTTAATCACTCGGGATCTGTCTTGTGACTGGGAGCAAATTAGAAGAGAGTGCTTTCAATTTACATCATTCAGACAGGAATTAAAAAATAAATACCATAATAAGGAGTCCTAACAAAATTACACCTTCCTTAAAATGAGGTCATAGCAACATGTTATCATTAGATGGATTCAATTTTATATTAAATCCAGAAAAAAACGCAGCACAAGAAATGAATCTTTCTCAAGAGCCATTTGTGTTGATGGAAGTGCATACGCTGTTATCAGAACCCCCACAGGGGTGCTCTGCATTAAGTCCAAGGGCAGAACAAGCACGAGCTCCAATGAAACGTCACCTGCCACCATAAGTTTACGTAAACTTATAAGGAATCTGTATTTTCAGCTAGAAAGTTCCACCACAAATATGAATACCTGGAATGAAGGGGGCTGACTTTTTTGACCAGCCAAGAGATCTATAGTAGTCCTGATGTACTTTTGACCTTTCAGTATCGGAGGACTGATGTAACGTGTCCAAATATAAACTCAAATCTTACTCATAGTCTTTTTAGGCACACTGCGATTTGAACTTTAATTGCCGTTTCATCCTTTTTCTTTAGCATTAAAGCTAATTAAGTACATTTTAGCTCTTCCCTCTAGGAAGAGGAAAATACACTTCCGTGACTCGAATCACTGCGGGTTGGAGAGCCAAGTAAAACAACTACTTTTCATTGTCTCTACAGTAATTCACCGCCCATGTTTTTGGAACATATGACTTTTTTGTACACTGCTCAGCAGAAATTAATGGTTTCACTTTTGCCCTGTTTCTTGAATGAAGACAGCCGATATGAGGAACGCTGAGCCAGCCAAGCCTGTCATCAGTTACATTGATTTTACCTTTTAGTTAATTTTCAAAGAGTTAATTCTTCAGGTGAAACATTAAACAATATTTTTTACTTACACTGATAAAATAAATTATCGTAGGGCTATTTTATTCTTAAATATTGATTTTAAAAAGGGAATGTATGAGTTCCTTGATAAACAGACTAGAACATCAATCATGCAATTTACTCTGACATTGAGTGAGATACAATGAAAAAAAGGGACTTTCTGAAGGTGGTAACTTGTGGATTAAGGCCAACAATACATCGCAGTATATGCACGAAGCAGTGGGCACCTACTTCAAATCACTGCTGTTTGCATTGTGAGCCAAAAGGGATGGGCAGTGACCACTGCAGGGTATGAGGTCATGAGCTGGATTACGTTAGTGAACCAATGTTATTATTTAGTGTTAACAAAAGCCACGCTAAGAGTTTTAAACCATTGCTATTTTAAGTGGGAAACACATATCATGGTAAAGCTAAAAAATTCAGATGTTTCAAAAGAGGTTTGAATAATAATTTTGAGCAAAAGTGAAGATCCAAAATAGAAAACAACACAAATCTAGAGTTTCCAACAACCGATATTCTTTTGAAGAAACAGCACACACTTCTTAGACTAGGTCCTCTGTAACCTTGCCATAATTTCAGTTTCGTATGTTTTATTATTTCAAGAGGCAGTATTAGGCACACGATTATTGTTGTAATTCACTCCTTATGTTGTTATGGATTAAGCAGTAACTTATCTGTAGTAATTATGCAATAGGCTGTAACTAACTGAAATATGAATGCTGCCAGTTTGTCCCACTGTGTTTCAGATCTGCTACATAATTGTTAATGTTCACAACAGTGCAGTAATTGAATTACAGAACATTAGCCACATGATTATTATGATCATAAACTGCTATCAAATGGAAGACTGTGAAATAAGACTCCAAACTCTGAAGTTATGAAGTTCATACTGAACTATATCTATCCTGCTCTTTAGACTGACTCATTTAATCACTTCACAGTCCTAATTTCTTTCATCTGTAAAACTGCAACACACACAACAAGTCTTATCTTCTACTGCGATTGTTCCATAGTTCCAAGCTTTCAGTTTGATTTTGATGCAACCCACATAGATCTTCCAGGTTGATAAAGTGGCCAAGTCTCCAACCCTGCAAAATCTTAAGATATTCATTTGAATGAGGCTACCTTCTCAAGAAACATTGAGCAGATGCCTATAGGGTTTTCAAACTAGAGTCTTCCTCACAAATCTGGTGGGATTCATCTGATCTAACGCCAGCTGTCTGTAGGTTGGATGCCCAGCCTAAGCCAGACATACAGTTTCCATCATGAAGAGAACATGGTGTTTTCAGGGAAGAATTCATCGCAAAGGAAGGTGTTTGAGATCCTGCACATGGATGCTCTTTGGAAATGTCTCTGTTGAGGAGCTTTGATTAAATCCCCATCTTTCTGACCACTTGGGGTATGCAAAAGTCTCAGCATCATTTTTGTCCCATACTATCAGTGAGCAAAGGTGATTATTTTCTATAGTTTCTTACATTTGCTGCAATTCAAATACAAGGTCAACAAATCCAAATAGACTGTCAGCTTTGACTCTGAGGGCATCACAGTTTCATCCCAAATGTTCGTTTTATGTCACTATTTCTAATTGGGAAGATTCTATCATTGAGTTTTACATCTTCAATGTGATATTATTCTCATTAGTCATTTGTTGCATGTTTTTTTGGAAAGATGGCCTAAATGCCATCCATCAGAAGAACATGACTGAGAACATAATTGAGATTGAGATAATTAGTGCCTAAAAAAAAAGACTTTTATGGTGATTTATCCAGAATCCTTACACTATCAGAAAGACATGAAATCTAGACTGCAGATGCAAAGGCCAAGGTGCATCAGTCTGGTAACAGCAAATGTGAACTCTTCACCCACTGGGGCTTTCTACATCTTGCACCTGAGTTGTTCTTCCACCACTACACAGCTTTCACGAGCTCTTTTAATGTGTGAAGCTGCAGATCATTTGTGGTGAATAAAGCCCTAACAGATTACTCATTGTTAATTAAATAACCTGATTCTGTCCACTGAATCTAATGCATTAAAGTATTTAATGTTTGTTTGGTAAACTGCTTAGCTAAATGCTCCTTTGACTTTTATTGGTAATAAACATTAAGCATTTATGGCCTGTGAAAGCAGTTTCACATCTCGCTTATGCTGTTACTATTTACAGTTTGTTAATGAAATACCATTAACTTGCTCCAAACTGCAAGTTGTTTTTGTTCTACTCCTTAACTTTTATTATATAGTATATAGAATAAGTCAATGAAAATTGCATGAGCTAAAAGCAACAATGGTGCTTGTTACAAAAAACCTTACATTGTCAAATCAAAACATGTTTTCAACTATATAAAGCTCCAACTAGCATTTTTTCTTTTATTCCTGCTTTTGCTATGTGCACACATACATTTATTCGCACCTGCCCCTTCCCAGTTTATGTCCCCTGGGAAGGGGGGACACCACTTCTGTGAGCTCCTGCAAAAAGAGCATGAGACAGGTACGTGGAAAGCCTGGCTCAGTCTGAATTGAAACCTTTTCTACGCGTGATAGTGGCTTCACACAACTACAGCTATCTGACATTAGTAGCTAAAACGTGCATGCTTAAAAACAAAAATAATTTTTTTTTTTTCCACAGAAAAGCATGCATATGCTCCTCTTTCTGTATACTAACACAATACAACTCAAGTGCTCTTGAAATTTAAGAACAACTGCCTGTACATGCAAGTGATTTATGTTGCTAGACAGAACGAGCAATGCATTTTATCTGCCAGGGGTATAAAATACAGGGGTCTGCCAATTTAGCAGTCTCCTGTCTATCCTGTGCAGTGGCAAACAGCAAAGAGCCTGCCCCCCTGCAAGGAGGGGGCACGCGCTGTATTTATGGGGGAAGAAGCACAAACATTGTGCTTTTTGAGATAGTTCCTTTGCTTTTGCATTTGTTTGCAAGTGGTTTTCTCTGAATGTTAGACATGCATCACACATGTATTTACTGAATATAATGTATAATCATCCCTTCTGTTTATACGCTTGGTCAGTGGTCACAGGGAGAAACACACCGCTTGGCATCTGTATGTTCACTTTGCAATGCAGACTTGAAATGTAAGAAGAGAGAGGATGGCTTGGTCCTTCTGATACATTTGATTCCTGTAACAAAACCATTATTGTGACACCGCTGTTTTGTCTAGCGGAAATAGTTGGAGTGATTCATTATTCTCCTTAGGAGATGTCTAATTTTGATTAAAAAAATTCATTAAATAAATGAGATGGCAACAATTCCAGCTGTTGTGTGCTTAAGAATGACAACACATCTATCAAGCAATGAGTAATACACAGTTTTGGAAGAGGTGACATCTAAGATAGGCCCCCGTTACAGATTTAGCTATGGATAAGGGCGATACCTGGCTAACAAGGCACCTGTGGGGTGCCAGGCAGGGTGCAGAAGGGTTTCAGTCTCAGCCCAGCACTACTGCTGATGCCAGCAGAGACACAAGTGCTTGGGTCACCGTTCAGCCAGGCCCACCACACTTACAAGAGAAACAGAAACCTGCAAAATGTTTGGCCTATCTTTACTCCCCGCTCCACTCCCATAGGGATAAAAGCAACCCCCTGCGGTGGAAAGCAGGAGTAAGCCGAGAGGCAGCCAGAAGCAGCTGGTAACCAATAGAGCAAGAGCACTACTGAGCAGCTACGGAGCGTGTCCAAAACGTGCTGCAAAAGGCAGCGTTAGCCATGCTCGGGCCAGTTCTCAGGGTTTTGGAAATGGGTTGGTGCAAATAAAATCCCTGTGCTGAGAAGACGATGGGACAGAGCCACCAGGGAGGCACAGACCGGGACTTCAGAAACGGGTGTTCTTGGGCTGCCTTTTGGGTGGCTTCCCTGGCATTTTAAAGTCTCCACATTTGCATCATTGTGGTTGGGTACTGCTCGAGGGTGAGCTGTACAATCTTCCCCTTGGCTGATTTTCTGAGCTGTGATTTTTTTTTTTTTTTGCTTGAAGTCCTTTTTATTTAATATTGATTATTGTAGTTTGCTGTAAGGTAACAGCATGAAAGTGTTATTAACTTACTGGTAGGGTACATTTTATCTTTGGGGAAAAAAAAAAAAGAAATGTTTGCGTGTGAAGGTTTTAATCATCATCTATAGCTCCATGATGAATGAGTGTTAAGTGCAACATTGAGAAATTTTGATTTTTAGACTCAAGTCATACAATCACAGATAAAAAAAAACACACAACCAACCACAACAATCCCACTCTCTCCTATCCACCTACCTCCACAAAATCCAGGCAGGGGTAAGCTAAGATGTGGCTAAAAGAAGCTAATCTATTCTTAACCTTGCTTCATAAGTGACAGCAAAATTAAATGGAAGCAATCATGAATCATAGGAGGATCAGAGCTGGGTAACTAATTGGCCTATTTTCTGTACTGTCAGAATCCTCTCGAGCAATTTTCCTCAATTATAACTGCAAATCAGCATGTTATTTCCTCCTCACAAACTACCCATCGCTAAGGGACTAACTGGGTGTCCCAGGATATTTCCTGATCTATTGCTGGAGACCGATTCCCACTGTTAAACAATTACAGGAAGTTCAGAGTCCCATGTTGGAGGAAAAAGAAAAAAAAATAATCTATTTTACCTATTAAGGCAAGGAAAATGAAAACCTTAATTATAGAGAATAAACCTTATTTTTTAATAGCAGGCTTTCCTAATAATTGGGGATCTTCTTTGCTCAAAGCTAGGGACAGCCTTAACAGGATATACTCAGCACTTTCTCTTCAGATATTGATTTCCCTTCAGTATGAAGGCTATAACACTAAAACTCTGTCAACTCTAGAGTCCATTGCAAAAAAGGACAGCAATTATTCACTGCTATTGTTGGGGGTATCAAAGATATGATTGAACTTCCATGCAATTAGAGCACCCAGGTAAAGCTGGTTGCTTCTCTGCTGCACCTCTGGCTGCATGCTAATCACACACAACGTGCACTTCACCTGTTACTTGTGTTCTTCAACATGCATTATGATGTGCTATTTAGTTAACATCGAATTTCCCTTGTAGTATGGAATATGTAATGAAAAAGACAGAGCCTCATCTTTTCTAAAGGATAAATAACAACTCAAGGAGATCCCTTTGGAAAAAGGAAGGTGACAGAACAACTGACACTTCTAAACTCTATTATCTGAGTTTCCTCATTTCGTGCAGACTATAAAAAGATATATTTTTTTATAAATAAAAAAACCTTATCTAGAATAAAATGGAGAAAAGAAAGCTAGGAAATCACTTTGTGTTTATTCATTTCAGAGCTGTGGTACTTCACTGGATGACAGAGGGTTTGGGCTTCCCAGGCGACAGGTACGGCAGATTCACCATGACCTGGCAGGACTGCGAGGAACACTTACGTGTAGCAGCCGTAGGGTTTTTGTTTGTTTGCTTGTTTTTTAAAATCCTTCTCGCTGCCAGCAGCTTGCCTGCCCAGGGGCTGAGCTGGATTTGCTTTCAGAGCAATTTCTTCTAGTTCATTAGTAATGACAGGTTCATTTTCCCTGGTGACGCCTCTGCTAGTGCTATGTGGGTCTTCACCCATCTTTCACATATATTTGACATTAGAGAAGAATTATTATAGCTGGTATGCAGACATCTTTCTGTGCTGCTGGAGCTGAGAAAAAGTTTGTGAATTCAGCATCAATGGTACAGGTTCAAAACCCATCCTATATCGCAAAAAAAAATAATGGCTTGATTTTGGAAGTACCTTCATCTCAGGTAGTTAAGAACTAAAAAACACCCCACAAAACCTACAGAAAAGGGTGGGGTTTGGGGTTTTTTTGGTGAAACATCTGAACAATCTTTTCTACTTCATGAAGAATTTAACTTTTCCAAACACTACTTCTCAGTGGTGGTGGTTTGGGGTTTTTTTGGGGGGTTGGTTTTTTGGGTTTTTTTTGGTGTGTGGGGGGGTGTTTTGTTTTTTTAGAGGTAGGCAGCTAGCTATAAACTAGAAGTAAATACATTTATCAGAACATCATAAAGAGATACTAGAGTATTTGTAAGGTTTCTTAGTCTCAGTGACTCCAGCTGGCCTGTCACACTTACAGCAACAAGGACAGTCGACCCAATAAGCCCTGTCGTTGCTGTCTGGGAATGGCTGAACAGCCAGCAGCATCTCCAAGAACATCTTATGAACTTTGCTGAAAAAGCAATACATTAGCACCTTTTCTAAGGACTGGGCTATTACCCGATATCCTGTTTTAAATGTAGAACACAGTCTAGAGAGACTTTGGGAGTTTCTGTAGTAGTAGAATAGTACTACTGTATACTAGTGTGCAGTAGTACGGAGAGTCCCCTCTGCAGACCAGCTGGAGTCGTGCCCCAAAGCTTTCCAGTAGTTTCTAAAAGTCACAGAAATATTGACCAAGTTTCTCAGTGCTGCATTGCAGCTCTCTAATACAGTAGCTGTAAGGTCTGAAGGAGGGTAGTTTCATTAAAGGTGTTGAAATGGTCATATTTAAATGACTTTACGTGGCCTGGATTCAGTAATTTCTTTAAAGTAAAAACTGTGGTATGTTCCTAAGCTGTGTTCAGGATAAAGAAACACTTTTTACCCTGTCCAGTTAAGAAACAGAAATATGTTCATCTGAGGTCAAAAGGGAAAGAAAGCAACGTTTGAAGACAAAAGTAGAAATCATGTGAGATGCTTAAAACATGCATTACATGCCTACTCTTTTCTGTCCTTCGGTTTTATTGTGTTTTGGAGATGAGCCATTGCAGCTCCAAAGCAGCAGCTTGTATTCAGCTGTGAACCACAGGGCACAGCATCTCCTCTTCACTTTTGCCTGTAGGGAATTTCAGATATGCATAAAAAAGAAAGCAAGCCTAACGCTATTGACTTCAGCGATGTTTCCCTGGTAGAACAGAGCACCATTTGGCTTAAAGCAAGAGAATGTGAAATGTATTAAGAGAACCCCAAGGAGAGCCCAGGATTTACGGCACTGTAACAAAGACAAACTGACAGAAGGTTAAGTGATGTCATTCTTAAAGCACTAACGCACTGTCTTATGGGGGGAGCTGCAACACTGGAAAGGAGACGCCTTGAACCCATGCACAACAGATGTACAGAATGGTAGTAGGTATGATGAGGATTTCAGACCCATAACTGTTTAAAATTGCCCCCAAAAGAGTAAGAGCAGGTAGAGCACCAGTACTGCGCCAGGACACCATCTCTAGGCTCTACACACTTTGCCAAAACCCAAGACTGTTCAATGGATGCATCAGTACCTACTGGTCTGGTTGATCTGCATTTCGCCTACCTTCACACCAGGTTACTGGGAAAAGTTGGGAGACACCTACAGAGGGGCCAGTATTTAGGGAGGACGTGATAGTGACTCCATTTTGGGGAAGATGCAACAGAAAGTAGCATTTGCTGTAGGAGGCAGATGCGCACCGAGTTGATAATCCACAGTTTAAGATGATGCAAAAATCAGGACACGTGCTGCTGGGATGTTGATCTGTACTGCAGAAGCCAGAAATCAGAGCTTGCTTTGAATGGTATTTAAAATCTCGAACTGGGCTACTGTATCATACATACTCATTTTAATTATTTATCCTTTCATTTATTAATGTACTTATCAATCCATTGCCACAAGTATCTCCTCATAAGCACCAATACTGCAGTCCCACACATTAGCTTTTTGATGCTAACCAAAGCAAAACCGATTCCAGCTTGTTCCCCACGACATGGATCAGGAGACAGTCCTTGTAGCCCCTCTATTACTGCCACACACGTAGCACAGTGGGGAGCAGGTGACAAGCATGAAGTGAGATGATGATGGATCTCCAGCCCACATTCCTCATGTCCTCCTCCAACGGCTCGTTCTAAACAGAAGCTATGCCAATAATTTTTTCCTGCAACTTTACCGGTTCAAGGTCTGGCTTCACATGTTGAAGCTTCCTGGTTTAATTCACACCAGTTAAACACCAGTTAAATACTGGAGTAGAATTTGCATGAGGCAGCACACCCAGTAATCCTTCCTCCTTATCACTGTGGGTCATATATTCATACCTCCCACCAAAGCATCAGTGCTATGCTGACCAAAGCAAACTAACAAACTGCAGCTCAAGCCTTTTATACTGCAAACCACTGCAGTCGCATTAAAACTCCATCACACGAGTGGTCATACTGAATTCGTTAGAAGCTGTTACTGCACCTGAGGTAAAAACAGCCACGCATGGGCCACTCCCTCTGTGATAAAAGCATCCTTCATGAAAGCATTCTTCCTGTCATGGTTTAACCCCAGCCGGCAGCTCAGCCCCACACAGCCACTTGCTCGCTCCCCCCAGCTGGGATAGGGGAGAGAATCAGAAGAGTAGAAGCGAGAAAACTCGTGGGATGAGATAAAGACAGTTTAATAGGTAAAGCAGAAGCCACACACGCAAGCAAAGCAAAACAAGGGATTCATTCCCTACTTCCCATGGGCAGGCAGGTGCTCAGCCATCTCCAGGAAAGCAGGGCTCCATCCCGCGTAACGGTGACTTGGGAAGACAAACGGCATCCCTCCGAATGTCCCCCCCTTCCTCCTTCTTCCCCCAGCTTTACGTGCTGAGCACAACGCCATACAGTGTGGGACATCCCTTGGGTCAGTTGGGGTCAGCTGTCCCGGCCGTGTCCCCTCCCAACTCCTTGTGCCCCCCAGCCTGCTCGCTGGTGGGGTGGGGTGAGAGGGAGAAAAGGCCTTGACCCTGTGTAAGCACTGCTCAGCAGTGACTGAAACACCCCTGGGTTATCAACGCTGTTTCCAGCACAAATCCAAAACACAGCCTCATACCAGCTACTATGGAAAAAATTAACCCTATCCCAGTCAAAACCAGCGCACCTCCCCATCAGAACGTATAACCCTCCATAAGGTCTTCTAAAAAGAAAACAAAAACCCAGCCTCTTCCTTCCCTCCTGAATAAAGCAAAGATAATGCATGTGCTGACACCAAGCCAACACCACACTGAAAGAAGAATAAACTGCAGAGGCGCTCCCATGCGGACATCAGTGGTTATCCCCAAACTCAGAGATTAGCACGGGTCAACTGAGGAAGTTGAAAGGCAAAGTCCATTTTTTTTTTTTCCTGTTTTCCAGCGCATAGCTACAAGGTTTTCTCACCCTAGTATTATCTTGATAATAACCTACCGTGCACTTTTTTGTATCATATTGTTCTCCTCGGTTTCCACCGTGTTATATGCATGTGAATGCACCGACTCATGCACCACAAAATTCTGTTGAGACCACCAAAAAGCACTGCAGCCTTCCATGGCATATGTTAGCATAATAAAACCTTACAGTTCACTCTTCCGTTTTCTTGTGTTAGTGACATCTACTGTCACTGAAATATTTACATTTTACCTCCATTAAAGGCCAATATAATTCAACAACTGCTAGGTGACCAACCACCCTTCTTTCTTGCACACAGCTGCCATCAGATTAAGTGTGCAGAAAAAGCGAAAACCCTTTCTAACGCATTTTTCTCAGAGGAGCTAGAACTTCTACCAATGCATTCAATAAACCCAAGAAATTCATTACTATTTTCCCTGCTTGAAACCAAGAAAATCTTCATGGTCCTGAGTGTCCCAGTAGTCCTTGACCACTTTGAGCAGCCTCACATGAGGCCTCTACATGAGTCCTCGCCCAAGCTGTGCAGTAGGCCGACCTCTATCTCTACTGAGCTCTGTCCTTTGCTGTTCCGGACTTGTTGACTGGACTTCCCAGACTGACCTTGGACCTGACTTATCACCTCTCATTTCTCTAATGATCAGTCCCCAACCCTGTTCTGCTCACCTGGCTTGGTGCTGTGGGATTGCGCCCTTGTTGGCAAGGTCTCTGCCCCTACCCATGCGTGGTCATCCTCAGCTCCTGGATTGCCTGCCTTGGTGGAGCAGCTCTACTCTCACTGCTCCCTCTCAAAGGGCTCCAAATATTCCTCCTAAAAATGTTCTTTTATATATGGTGTCACGTCAAGGATATACTACCCATGTGCATAATGACAGCTATATACAATAGTGATTCAATTAAAAACAAAAAAATCTATAAATGGCATCACCTTGCATTAAACTTTTGACTCAAGGCGAGCATGGAGTAGACTTGACATTCACATCTATTCAGGTCAGACAGTTAACACTGCGTGCTCCAGGTCCATCTCTCCCCGAGGAAAGGCCGTTCTTTCTTAATGAATGCATACACTCGCTTTACATTTTCCCAAAGCCAAAAGAGGTTCAGTTTGAGTTTGGCTAATATCCAAGCTCAAGCTGCACAGAAACACGAGATGACTGCAAATACACTAATCAAAAATGTAGAGTAAGGAAAGGGACAGAGCATTATCTGTTAAGAGTTTGATTCTGTTTTTTCCCCCACCCTGATTTTATACCAATGTGGTGTCATGGTAATTAGTGATCTTACTTCTAATCACCCCTAATAAGAGGGAAAAAAATAATTAGACTAAGCGTAGGCAAAGCCTTTGACTTCATTTGTGCACCCAAATCATAACACCAAAGCGGAATGCTTACAAAGTAAGATTATGCACTTACACAAATAGCCCCTTTGAGTTCAGGAATAAATACGAGTGAGTAAATTTCAGAATTAAGACCTGAATTTAGGAATAGGCAAGACAGATTAAAGAAAATGGGACAAAAATACAACTCCTCACAGCAAGCCAAGTTAAAAAAAAAAAAATTTTTTCCTCTGAGGTTCAGTCAACTATGATTTTTTTTTTTTAATTGGTATTTTTGTGTGAGGGTTTAAGGACTATGTTCAGAAGTTTACAGATGACTTCTGAATAAGAAACAAGATGCCTAAAAATGACCTGTGGCAAGTTTATTAAAAAAACATCAACAGCACTCAGTTTCACACCAGTACCTAAACTATGTAAAACAATTGCATCTCAGGATACTTTGGGTTAAACATGCCTTTTTTTTTTTAGCCACACCGCTGTCTCATTTGACACATTTATTATCCACATGACTGGAAACCCCAGAAAGATACAAACCAAGCAGAACTTCAAGACTGCAAAAGACCTGAACAGCAGATGGCTCATTAAACTACTTTCTGAGGTCAACTTTTGCATCTCTCAGAGTACAAGAAGATGGTCTGTGCACATCTCCTGGAGATTTCTGCTAGGCTGAAGCTCTGCTGCACCTAAATGAGTTGTAATGGCACAATGTACGCAGCTGTGCTTAAAACAGACGAAAGAATATTTGACATTAGAGACTTGTCAGAAGCAAACCCCAGATACTCCAGGTGCCTTCTAGTCAAAGGACTGACAGAGACTGTAAATTTTCTGTTTAGATCCCACCTCCTGTTAATCTCCCTGGAAGACTGCGTGGAGCCTCACTTCATCTTCAGTACTCTAATGAGTTCTTTGATTTTATTAGATATTCTCATTGATTTCATTTAATGATTTATATATTACCTATACTCTTAGTGATTAGGCATTTTTCTACTGAAGGTAAGACAAATTACAAAGGCAACCCACAATGGGCCACATAAAACAACCACAGCAGTCTCCAAGGAGATATTAATTGCCCAGTTGTGGAAACAAAGTAACCAAAGAAAAATAACACAACAAAACTGAAACCAGTTAGGGTGCTTCACGTTATAGACTGAAACCCAAGGACCTAGGAGGTTGAGAAGAGGGAACTTCAAAACCAGCCAGGATGGCGAGTTATTTTAATAACAGACTGGCAACTTGTGTGCAACTGGTTGTTGCCACAGTAAATTGCTACAGGTCTCGGGCTGTACAATTCCAGATGGGAACAAGGGGCAGATGCAGCAGCATGGGTGTAAGGGACTCAGCCTCCAGCAGCCTTTGCCACCTCTTCATACTGCTTTGAAGACCTGAGTCTATAAGCTGCCCTTGGAAGCAGGATGGAATTAGCAAAATAATTTATTTTCCCAGGAGAAGACCAAGTGCTCTAGGAGATCATGGTAAAATGACATTTTCACATCAGAAAAGATGCTGTGCTCCAGTATACAATCCAAGAGAAAGGGGGGGGGGGGGGGGGGAAGAAAGATCTATCTTGGATAATTGGTAGTTCAGCATGAGCAGTCCAATAGCAGAAAAAAAAATAATAGGATTCATTCAAATAATTTGTAGTTCAGCATGAGCATTATTATACATGACATTAGAGGAATTAGCATTCCACTAACAAGTGGAGAAGTAATTCTTTGGGAAGGACCAACTGTTTCACTATTGCTGGCTAAACGGGCCTTCTTTAGCTCCCATCTGGACAGTGTCCACACTCTAACTTGCTTCCAGAGAAGTCATCTCTGTTTCTTAAGCAGCAATTTTTAAGTATAATTATTATTACATCAAAAGGAAAAAGTGTAAAATAACAAGCATTTTATGTATTGTATCAGGTAAGCTGGGGAAATTGCCTAACAGTTATGTTAAAGTGAAGTAAAGGTTATGAATGGGACAATAAAATTCAAATGCAGAACCTGCTCAACATGCTGAGAATTAACGAGCTGGAGGCAAGATACCCGCTAGAGTCCAGGAGGAAAAAAGATTTCCACATTTCCCCCAGAACAGGTACAGTCCATACCTGTGCTCTGCTCTCTTCCAGCAGAAAGAGAACTGTATTATTGAGCTACAGCCCCGCTTTGACAAGAGGATGGCATGGTCCTGCGCTGAACTCCCCCCTGGCGCAAGCTCACCAACACAGTCCCTGAACTGCCGCAGCCACGGGATCGCAGGCTTCATGGGATCAGCATCCCTGATGCTGATGCCCACCTGTGCCGCGTGCCCCCCCCGAAAGCTGCCCACGGTGCCCGGTGTTGCCATGGGCAGCAGCAACACTGTGCAAAGTACAACTGATTTAAGTGAACGCATTAAATGCAACAGGCTTTCATTACAGCCTGTCATCCTTTTTATATCTTTGCTACATGAGAACGTATTGAAAAACCACCACTATAATCACAAATAAAGCCACAAATATGACAACAAATAAAAGGCAAAGCAATGCGTGCAGGAGACGCTGTTATTCTGGTGCTCCAGTACAAATTCAAGCTATAAAGAACAAGAGGAGGCGAGAGGGGAGGGAACAAGCCTGCAACAGTCCTCCTCTTTGTACTGCTGTCCCCATTAATGTCAGCAGCTATTCCTCTAAATTGTGACTCAAGGGGATAATTAAACTACTGCTGCTCCCATTTTCCCCACTGAGCAGCACTGTTACAACAGTGCCGGCTTCTCCTATTGTAGTGCAGTAGTAGCCCCTTGGGAGAGCTGCATAATGCTGCAGCCCCAGCCGCGCGAGATGGACCTTTCAAATATTTTCTGAAGTCAGTAGCATCGCCTGCCGCCTTCTATTACAGTTTTCGAACATCAAAGCTGCCCTTATTTCAGCATTTACTCAGGAACCATTGAGGTTTCAGTGCAACTGGGAAGATTAATTAAGTGATAGCAAGTTTCAATGCGAGAGATGAATGATTAAAAGTTCTCAAGGTAAGATTAGGAACTATCTTTTCAGAAAATGATACCTACTTATATTGATGAATTTCTTGCTCAGTGGTCTATAATGTCACTTCAGGATGAGAGGCTGGAGTGCTGTAAAGAGAAATTCTCTAAAAACTACTCTGGTGACATTGTAACACCACTTAAGTAAAAAGTCAGATAATGCAGCATCACTCAAAATACTGCCGGACTGATAATATTGAACTTATTGAAATGAAAGAAAGACTGCTGATTTATTTGTCTTGCTGTAAGAATTATCAAAGCTGTCTAGAAGAAAATGTAAGTGTAGCGGTTTAAAAGACTAAGTTCAAGTCAATTTGCTCTACTTATTTTCATTTACAAGCAGATCTGCACTTCCAAAAATTGCATGACTGTTAGAGATATGGCTCCGTCCAGTAACTTCTAAACGAGTGGGTAGAAAGGGAGGGACAGGCACAAGCAATACAATTTTTTCCATCCATAGCCCAGTTTTGCATCAGGAGGCTGTACTGAGAAGACATAGCATACGGTGTAGCCACAAGACCGTTTTTGCTTTGTACTGAGCTAAGGGAATTGATCCTGAGGAACACACGGTTGTGGCGAGGGCTGCCCAGTGCAGAGAGCACTCAAGAACCAACAAGTGATAACATTTCGTATTGGGCTAGGGGCCAGGCAAGCTGAACAGAGAGAACAGGCTCAGTACCCCATTAGTAATGGTTTCTGATGCTATTTACTTCTTTCAAATTCCTTAATTTATTAAAAGTGATAAAAAAATAAGTCTTTCCAGTTCATCCAGTCTTTAATCCAATGCAGGTTAACAAGGCCATAGCAGAGCAGCATCTACAGATTCACTACACTCTTCTGAAGAGTGGCAAAAGTAAACAATTATTTTTAATTTCAGGAGTTCCAGCTTTTTCATTTTTAAATCACTTTCTCCACTGTTTATCATAGGGCAATCACAGGTCAAACATACCCAACAAAACACAAACAACCCTCTGCTGTGCAGTATAATGAAACTCAGCTAGGAACCAGTCATCGATGAAGCAATCAATAGCACACATGTCTGAAGAAAGCAAGTAGGTTGTAATATCATCTGTATGCCTGACATTTACCAGCGATAACATTAATCCCTAGGAGAAAACTACTATACCTCTCAATATTATTTTTTTTTTACCCAGAAGTATCCAAAGAATTAATTATAAAGTTGGTTTTGAATAGGGCTTTAAACTGGAAATCAGTCTAGTGTTTAAATTAAGCAGTAGATTGAAATGGCTAATTGTTATTAACCCATGATTAAGTGAAAGAGCCGCAACTACTGACTATAAAAAAGTTTGTGCTGCTTATCACACTGTCCTGAGATGGGTGACTGATTTTGAGATGCTGAGTGCATGCTAATTTCTGGGGTATCCTTAGCAGTTGGGGGAGTGAGGTTCAGGGTCTCTCAAAAGAACATCTCTGGTTATTTAAATTAGCAGTTTTCAGCTGTTTCCAGAGCCAGGACACTCTGCAAGACCACTCAAGCACTTGTTTGCTCAGACATCGGCCACTCTGCTGCCCACACAGCCCAGCCCTCACAGCAACCTCTCGTTCATTCCCATCATACAGCACAGCAGCAAAAAGGGGAGAGAAAGTGAGCAAAAAAAGGCTAAGGCAGTAAGAATGAAGTTCTTCGGTGAGCTGTCTTGGACCAAACCCTTCATTTGCCTTTCATGTAAAAAACTCATGATTCACATCCTGTTGATTTGGAGATGTCATGGAGTAAAAATCCGCCTACATGAGGAAAGGACGACTAGAGCAATATCTTTATACCTCGTACTTCCCTGTGCAATGCAACCTCAGGCACATAACTCAAGAAAAACTGCTTGAAATTCATGCCTCCCAGAATACTATCTATTGAACGTCTCTTGCCTTGCAGGAAGCTGGAACAATAGGTGAATCAAAGGCAGCAGGAAAATCAGAAAAATCACCCTGTCAGGGGGCAGAGAATGGGAGCTGAGAGGCAAGTACCAGAAATAGCCAGAAAATTGATATTATTTCTGTAAAAAGAAAAATTTGAAGGTTTTGCTGGGAGGAGGAAGAGAGGGGGTGGAGAAAGAAATCCCAGACCAGAGCACTTTGCTGCTCTGAAACATCACTGAAGTATTTCAAGTCTAGAGATGCACTCTATCAGCCAAGCTGAACATTATTACTGATACAAACATGTTGGATATTATAGTCAAAATAAAGAAACTACTGATTTATCACAGAAATACAAAGCACAATATATTTATCCAAGAAATTTTCAAAGAACTTGATTGATTTTTTCCTTTAGCAAATAACATACATGCATCCAAAAAGCCCTACCATCCTATGATGCCCCCGGCAAAAGCATTCTCCAATTGATTCTAGATGCAGAGTGAATTTGCTTTACAAAAGGATGCTCGGGTCCCACAGAGCTGCACAGTTGCCTCCCCTCCTCAAGTCCTGTGTAGCTGCAACCCGTTATCAGAATGCAGAAGGGGGGAAAAAAAAAAAAAGAGCGATTTCTGGCTATTTTTTCCTGCTCAAATTCTACACAGCTTAGCAAACAAACTGGCTCTATCACTCAGGTACAATCTATGATGATAATCTCTGTTGTATTAAAAGGAAGGCTAATAGTATTAGAAGTGGTCAAGTCAAGAACTGACGTACTAAGAAATATCAGAGGCTGGCACTTTTAGCTTAGCTCATCCCTCTTGGGACATATAACAATATATATGATTTAAGCATGCTTAGTTTATCATTTACTGTTCCAGAAAGGCTATTTCCCTAGTCAGATCATGAAATAACGTGGGATCAGCAGAAGTTACCCACCAAACTAACAAGTATTATGTGGACTGAGGGTTTGGTTTGGGTTTTTTTCAGAAACCAAATCCAGACATGTTTCTGAGAGCGCACAAAAGCACACTTTTGATAGAGGTGACATTTAACTGCCAGATTCCAATCTCTCCTCCAAAGTATGCAGGAAACCATTTCAGAGATGTACTTATTTAACACAGACCAAGTTGTAGTATCTCCCAAATTCATTCCCAGTAATGGTTGAAATATTTTTATTAAACACTCCTAAAATGGCAATATGCAAGTGCAGCAAATATCCAGCCAAGAGAACGTCAACCAGAATGATTTACATCCATCAAAGCCACAAGGACCGAAAACAGGACCTTTAAGTGAAAGGCGTTAGACCCCTCAGCTGCAGACACGCTACCTACGTTGCCTGTTTTCCTCTCACGTTTAACAACTGTAAACACTTCCTTTACAAACCGGAAAGGCTGATCAGTAAATGAGTCTTTATTTTCTCCTAGGAGTCAGCTGGATGCGTGAATACAGTCCCCATTTAATTTAGAGAGCGTGCGTACATGTTTGAGGCCAATCTGTGCATGACAGCACTGGTCCCTCTGGCCACAGCGGGCAGGGGAGCCCAGCGGGACCCTAGCGAGGCTCCCTGCGTGCCCGGCTCTGCACGCAGTGCCCAAGGGCTGTGCACATCCACGATGAGGGTGTTTGATATGCCAGATGCCACTCAATCGAAGCGTTTGTATTAAGAAGCCTAATTAGCAATTCACATTACATAGCAGCAATAACATTTTTAATGCATTGAACATAACTCGTTGGGATACTAGTAAGAACTGCTACACAAAGCGGTATGCCTGTGTGAGCAAAAATTACAACATCTAAATGAATGAATACCAAAAATGGAGATGGATACTGCTGCCAGATCAGCCCGATACTCGCGTATCTAGTAACGGCATAGCTGGGAGAGACATGCAGTTAAGAGGCAACATAAAACAGGAGAGCTGTTACTTGCAATTATAGGGTGGCAGGGCTGTAACACTACAACATTTACACTTCATATAAATCAGCTCCTCAGATGGCCCTTAGCTGCAAAAGTGTCAGTCAGTCAAACCACTGTCCTCAAACTACCACTGTTCTTCAGAATAATTTCAGTGTGCACCTGGACACTCGTGTCACCACCTAAAGAGCCACTCAGTCAACCTGAAAGCAAAAGGCTGGAGAAGTACTTGGAAAGTTTGCTGGTTTCCAAAGGAAAAACCCACAGAAGCAAACCACAGGTTTGTGTTTTGCTGTGATCATAACTGCTTCATACTCACTGAACAGTAAACATTTGGAAAAAACAATAACACGAAATTAGAGGCCAAAATACTTTGTTACATTTACAAATAGGAATACATTTGTAAAAATGTGCATCTGTTCTGGGTGAACAGGAGTCTCCACCAAGCCGTTTTCACATTTGGTTTAAACATTATTCTACAGAGATGCTTAAAGCAGATTCCTACAGCAAAAAACATTCACCAAGTTTGATTCGTGCTATGTGCAGTTTATTACTTTCTCCTGAGCTTCAGACAAGCTCCACTTCTTTACTCAGTTTTATCACAGTTTCCTGATAATTTAACTTAAATTCTTAATACCCATTTAGTTATCCAGTCTCCAGGGTACTTTACATTACATGAATTTACATGAATCCTCTCCTGAGGACGGTGAAGTGTTGGGGCCATCTCCTGGGCTGGTGAAAACAAAGGACGCCATTGACTCTGGGGCAACTGCGCTGGGTTACGCCGTCCCCTTCAGCCCAGAGAGCTGAATTAATCTGTCCACATTGACAAAGGGAGTTCATTAGATGAGCTCTGCTGACTTGTGATAGGGAAATCTAAAAGGTTACTGCCCTTGTCCGTTTGCCTGGCTCCACCCTATAATTGATGGCGGTTTCAATTAATACACCCTCGTATGAGCTGGTCTGTGTTGACCTCTGCCAAGCCTGCAAGGCAGGTGGTACCTGCAGCTCCAGGATTAGGTAGGGAGCAGAGGACCGGGACTCCTGGCTCACCCTCAGGTTAACAGGCAGAGCTCATTCGCCACAATCTTCTGCAGTGCCAGAAGTTATCCTGGCTCCTAACGCCCCGCTCAGCTCACCCCATCTCTTGAACATCCCATGGGGTAAATCCTAACCCAAGTGAAACCAGGGTGAGGTTCGGGCTTTTCAAATGATATCATAGTCTCATTTTTTGTAATATTAATAGATAACTCCGAGTAGAATGTTTTCTATTATTCTGCTAACGAGCCATTTTACCCAGGGTAAAAAGCAGCATCTCCGCTTCCTATTATCATAACTTCATTAATTCTGTTATTTATGATTTATAATCACAAACATAACCTAACCAAAATTTACATCATTCTTAAATCAAAGCACTCTTCCCACCCAAAGATAAACATTTCAAGAAAGACGCAGTAGATATACATCTCAAAAGGAAGTCAAATCAGCTTATAAGAACGCAGGGACAAGCCCATCCCTGTGCAATGCTCTCAGTATTAGAGCAGCCTACAGAGCCATTCTGGTAGCCATACCTGTTTCTTCCCCAACTTTAAAATTCACATTTTACAGGAGAAGCAAAGCCACTCACAACCCATCACCAGATTAGCTTTCTGACCAGGTTTGGAGAAACCTTCTCCACACAGTTGACGAGCCCAGCGTACAGCTCCCTACCCCTGCTGCCGGTGTCCACAGCACAAAGCGGTGTGCCCAGCACCTCTTCAGGTGCCTCATCCCCTGCAGCTAGGGCAGTTTCTTACATTGATTATCCAAAGACACCATGAGAGAAACCACCATCTCCTCTGTTAAGGTTACTCTATTTTAAATCATAGCAATGAGTTGCCTATTGCTTTGGGGTCAGCAGCATCTGCCACTGCCTGTCTCAGAGACATGCTGGCAGGTGCCGATCTAAAACATAAAGCAGGAGAACATAGACTAAAACATGCACACAGAAGCAGCATCCTTCAGCTTTACCCTGGCTATCGCTTTTTCCTCACTCATTCTTCATACCTGTGGTCAATGCTCCCCAAAGAAGCTCACCTTGAGACACACAGCATGTAGCTAAGAACTTGCCTCCACAAGCTCATCGGTAACGAGGTATACACCTTCAGCCGTACATCCACCTTGCTTCAGCCGTACATCCACCTTGCTTCAGCCGTACATCCACCTTGCTTCAGCCGTACATCCACCTTGCTTCAGCCAGCCCAGCTGTGCTAAAGGAACAACCTTTATAAGCTACTCCCCTCCTTCCACCACTCTTCAGGCAAGTAATCTGTGCTTATGCCTTGCACATGATCCTCGTCTCATTATTTGCCTGCACCTGTGCACAGACACCCACCCTCTTTTGGGCTGGCCACCACAATTCAAGTTCAATAAACTCACGTTTGGGGAAACGTGAGCCTAATTATTCCTACTGTTTCTTATTTTCTTTCTTTATAAAGGACAGAAAGCCTGAATTTCTTATAGAGAGAGAGAGTGAGAAAGAAGGGGTTTCAGCTAATGGCAATAGAGGGAACACCAACAAACAAGTATCCTAGCCCTCAGGAATGGAGACTTTGAAAACTCACTAAAGGCACAGAAGGATGGAAAGCCCGCCAAAATCAACAGAAATCTTTCCATTTACTACAGCAGTCTTGAATTAGGCCTCTGGAAATTAGGCTCAGACACACAACTGCACAGACCATCATGCACACAGTCTTCTACCAAGTACTCGGAGTAATCTCTATTAATTCTACTTTAATAATGAACTGGCAGTAAAGGTGCTGATACTAATTGCTGAGCATTTCTTTGCTAAAATCAATCCTTAACACTGACCACAATAAATGAGTTAGGCTTTTATATAAAATTCATACTTAAAATAGCTATGAATCTTCCTAATGTGTCATTTGACATTTGTTATTACTTGGCTGTGGACTGGCTTTGAATATTTTATGAAATATTTATGGCAGAAGGGGATACGGGATTCATAAGAGCAAGGCACATACAATATGCTGAAGATTAGTGACAATTACCACAAGGGTAAAATTAGTATAATCAACCATCACTTTCTTATGAAAAAATACAGACTTAATTGGTGGCAGGTGGACATTTCTTCCATTTTAAAACTGCATTTTGTTGGGACTGATTTGCATATTTTTCTTCACTTTTGTAGGATTAAATAAAATTCTGTTTAAATGTGAACTTTGGCTAATTAACTCCTGGTAAACAGAGAAATGCTATGTTCTCTTTAAAGAAACATTTTGTAAATTCCCTTTTCATCCCCAATAATTTGTCAAAAGAAGAGAATAATAATTATGTGCATCGCACATCCAGCTAATGTGCAACAGATTGTGACCATGTAAAAGTGGAATGGGGGGGCGGGGGGGGGAAGTTTGTTTTGTTGTCCTTGCTAGAATATGGATTGAATTCAAAATCTTAAATTAAAACTTATTGCAAAAGTTCCAGGAGTAAAAAAGCAGTGTTTATAACTTGGTCCCCTGTAATTCTCTCCAGTGACAATGACAGATCCCATTTTAGAGAAAGGAACACTGAGTCAGGGGACTTCAGCTCTTGGTGCAATCGGTGTCTCTAAAATGAGCTGTAGTTGGGACTTCTCTAAGTATATTCTGTAGTGGCTGTTGACAGTAAAATCACATCCTTTCCCAAGTGAGCACCATAAAAGACCCTGCGCAATGGCTGGATGTTGCCCAGGTCCAGCAGCTTGAACCCTGTGAGCCGAACTCTAGCCACTTTCATTTAGTAGGGAAGAAATGATTAAACAGTCACTTGGTGAAAAGATTTTTCAGACTGAATGGAAATTCACCTGCTTTTATTTGTGCAAGGCTTGAGACAATACACACACTTTGAGGAGCTTTTGCTTCCAGATTTATATACGCCGCTAGTGCAGAGGCAGTGGAAATAAGTCAAAATCTGCTCTCCTGTACATTGCTGCACCATCCGCTGCAGTCGTATATTTAACGAAGAGCTGGAGTTTGACTTGCATAGCGAATCTGTAGTTACAATCATGCAACAAGACTTTTCAAGGGATAGCTGGGGCTGAAGCACCACTAAACACCTGATTCCAGTCAGGGCGAAAAACCTTTACTTTCAGAGGAGTTTGGATAGGACTCCCTCAGATGGCTCATATTTTTAGCTTGTGCCTCTTTTAACTGGACTAAAGAAAGCAACACAGAGACAACAGAACTAGCATATAAGTGCATGACCATAATTCATGTATCACCTAATTAATAAATGAAAACACAAGGCATGCTGCTAGTTCACCCGGGATTAGTACTCCCATAGAGGCTTACACCGTGATTTCCCTTGCTATGCACCTCTCCCTGCCGGAAGATGAGCATCTTTAGGACCATACTTATTTATACGTATCAAATATTTATTTACTTTTTTAACAATAAGATTCAAAGCTATTTAATAGCAAGTTTCCCTCGTCCACCAAAGCAGTGTTTCTCATGCTAATGCTTGTACCTCCGTGATTTTGTTCTCTTGAAGTCTCTAGGGGTTAGGTGCTTCAAAACCTAACCCGTTATGCCGTACTGGGATTATGGCATAAACACAGCAATGTATTCTGCATAATAACACCCTATCTTAAGGCATTTTGTTGGTTTTATCTAGGAGCAGACCTAAACAGCTCTCTCTTGAGGGGAAAAAAAAAAAAGTATGTATATTTAAGCAGATAATACAATTCCTTTTGAGACTCCGAGTTCTCCTCCAAGTGCATACACACAATTTCCATTAGCATTTAAAGGAATGTGAAGCAAGGAGAGATCTCTGAGCCTGTTTCTTTGGCTGTTGTGCATATCCTGGCTGCAGAAATGTTAATGTTTTTATGTATTACCTCCATCTGCTTCAACCCTGTTAAATTTAGGTGTGCTATGTATAAATATGAATATGTTTGACTTAGTCTATGTTTTGCCTGTTGTTTAGGCACTATTCATTTTTCTTCCAGAAAGCACAGCTGTGGTTGCTTTCATTAGCAAAGGGTACTTTTTACTTACTTTTTGAATTATAATATTGATTTTTTTCCCCCAGCACTGCTCTTTGGTGTAGTGCTTTGTTAAATGACTCAACAAGTTTAAACCCTCAAAAATGGGGTTTGTAAGAGCAGTGCTGGCACACCCTTAACTACATCGTCATGAGCTGTGATGCTGCACTAAATGGATTGAGCCACACTGACCCCCCACAGAATTGAAGGCCCAAATGCCTTGAAATATAATTTCAGCAACACAGTTATGTGGTGATACACTGCTTGGATTCAAAATAAATTCTATGAAATTTAAATGAGCCGTTGGAATGGATAACTACAGCTGAGGGGCTGGAAATGTCTCACAAATCAATCATCCCAGGTGTGAACAGAATTTCCAGGTTGGTTTCCTACATATTTTATTTTTGTGGGTTTCTTTGAAGTTGAAATCTCTTTTTATTTGTAACATCCTTGCCCTTGAGTCTTTCTTCTTTTCTAAATATTCACTCATTCCCCATAATCCCTTTATTCCGTTCTATTTTCCAGCCATAACTCCCTTGATATGCTTTTCAAAAGTGCATTGTACTGAGGCCCATCTGGATGCACATTACACTTTTAGTTTTGTCTCCACTTCCCTCCTACGGGCACTCGAGTAGCTGGAGTCTCTCTGGCTCTTGCTTAACCAGCATTTAGGACAGAAATACCCTCATGAAAGTAAAAGTTACAGTGGGCTTTGGGTTGCTCTCAGGCCATGGCCACACCTGTCCTGCAATAGCCCAACATCTCGTATCTCACACACAAGCGTTCGCCTGAGCAGGTACGGCAGGTTAGCTGATCGCTGCAATGTCACACACAAACTCACCCTAAAATAATGTCTTTCTGTGCCTATTCCTTCGGAAGAACCCATTTCTGCAGACCTCATGGTCAGTGTAATATTTTAGTATTTCTAGTGTAATTATATTCCTTTAATAAGCCCTATACCAGAATGCCTTTCTATGGAAGATATATAGGCAACATCATATACACTTGCTGAGGCCTTTTCTAAGTACAAAAAAATGCAATCCGTGAAGCCTCAGAGGCATTCTGGCTTCACTAATACTCGTATATTAGAACAAATAAATGCAGATTTTTGGATTATATCCAATTGAAATACCACATCAGCCTGTGGTTTCCTTTTGAATGATTAAATATAGTACCAAAATAATTTCAGTGCAGCTATTTAGGGGGAAAACACAATCAGAGAAACAGAGCAAATACACATATTGGTAGGCTATGCAGCAGATGGCGATGGAGGCATCCCTGCTCTTCACTGCATTCCCTTCCCTGCTGCAGGGCACTCCTAAAATCTTGGTGGGAGGACGTGCAGAGGAACAGTGCCTGCCCCGTGGGGTCACGGGGAGGGAGAAGGTGTTCTGCAGCCACGCGGCTGGGCTGCAGCCCATCGGTGGATGGGGGCTAGTCCAGAGCTTCTCCTGTGCAGGGCCGGGCACGTGGCCGATCCTCCCTTCTGGTTTCTCTGGTTGCTGTTCGAGCAACCCTACGCCCGCATATGGATCAAGACAGGCTGGTGTATCCTGACCCCCAAATACCGGGTGGAACGGTAGCGTGGCTTTTCACAAAGGCTGGCTGGAAAAGCCCTGTCCTCAACTGCTCGCCTGTCAAACCCTGTGCTGGAAGTGAGAGAGTTAAAAGTAGAGCTATTTGCAGTTATATTTCACTTTTGAAAAGCTAGATTTCTGAGATACTCATTAAAAGATGAATTCAGCCAGTGTCCTTGAGACAGTTAATGAGATATGCTAATTTAAAATAAATAGGTCTGGTATGAATTCTTGATAAGAAAACATCTGCTTGGATCTGCTGCTCACTTCCAAGGGAGGTAACTGGGGCTGAAGACAGCAAGATACGATAAGGAGTGTGCAGCCATCTTGAAGGCAACAGTTTAAAAGAACTGATTGTTTTTCAAGTTAGCCCTGGAATAAATTTCTTCTATCTGACTTCTTTTGGATGTAGAGACTGAGAGAGGCAGGCCTGGGGCCAGGAAGCCACTAAGTGAATTAAAAAAGGAGCCTAATCAGCCATCAAAGCCATCGGGGAGAAAAGCAGTACTAAGGCACTACATTTTTCCCAAACACCTTTAGGATATCTGGCAAAGAGAATGGATTTTGCCTGAAAGTCACCATAGAAGGAACTGCAAGTAAGCATCACCCGCATTGACTGCACAGCGTTTAACCCTGTTTCCCACCTGCACGGCACAGTGTGGGCAGCAGCCGGTGCCTTCCTCCTCGGGTGAGCCAGCACAGGGTGCATTTTACCTCCCCTGACCTTGGCAGGTGAAGCAGAATGACTTTACAATACAGATGGACACACAGGTTTGGGACCTGGAGGTGCTGCAGGTTTTATTATTAGGGGGTTTTTTTGGACTCAGTTACAGTAATGTGCTATCACATTTTTATCTAGACATCTTTGCACCATCCCTTACAAGTAGCGGCTTGGATAACTCCTTGTAGAAGTCACAGAGCAGCAAAAGGTGGGAGAAGAAATCATACTGCTCCTTTGCAGCAGGTTAGCTCTCCTCTGGAAAGTAAGAATTGCCGTCTCCAAGATGATCACATTTTGTCCAACGCCACAGAAGCAAAGCGCCTTGGTACAAGCAGTTGACCTCTCTGGCTATCAGTTACAGTAACGCTTATAGTTTATATAGCTGGGGATTTTGAGCTTTACAGTCTTATAGTGGTGTAATGTACGCACTATAAGATTTTCTAGAAGTTTAGAGACGTTAAATATTCAAAGATTATGGATACTGGCCTTTCAAAAATTTCAGCTCCAACCATTTGAATTTTTTATTTAGATCTACGCACCATACTCTATTATGGGGTTTTAATTGTACAGAACACTCTCAGGCAGTGTCAAAATCTACCGGGTATCTAATTCCTTGTACTTAAGAATATGAAATTAGGACTTTAATTCCCTTCCACCGCACCATTCCTTTCCAGTTGCACTATTGCAGCCAGGAGTGGCCTGAGCTCAGTGCTGTCTCTGTGCCTGCGGTCATGCGAGAAGAGGAGATGCTACCTGCATTCACCAGCCTGACTTAGGCTGAGGTTGTCCTCCGTGGTACGCTGGGGTCAAGATATGGCTGGAAGATCCTACTGCATTTTGCCATTTCCTCGCCTCCAGCTGCACTGGCTTTAGGGCCTTGGCAAAAGTAAATGCACTGCACTCACAGGTCTGATCTCATCCTTTGCATATTCCACCTCTAAAACACCGATACCTCCAAAAAGGACCTGACAGGGTATTTGGAAAACGTGACAGTACCTGCCTATGCGCTAGTGTCGGAATGCCAGCTTTCTTGTATAATCAGAATATGCTTGCACAGATTCATATTCCTCCATTTCATGTCTAATAATCATAGTCAATTCTTAAAATCAGTTTCTCGCTGGTAAAATCTAACTAATCAAGAAGCTAAAACAGATCATTTGACATAAAATATCTGTTCTTGCCCCTCCATTATTGTAACAATTACATTATATTTTTTTTTTTCTCTAAAACATCTTGTTAAGGTGCAGGAATTTTTTGCACAAAGATTTTCATTATATAATCATAATAACATAATTCACTACTATTATTGTCAGACACATCATCTTCGCCTATCGTATTTTTCTCTCATTTTCCTGAGTTGCTTTGTTCAGTGCTGTGTACATGTGCAGTCAGCACCATGCTGAGTCACTTAGCAAGTGAATCAGATATTTTTATAGTCCAGAATTTTATGTTTGCACTGAGAGCTTGCAGCTCCCAGTAACCTAAGCTTCAAATCCACTTTACTCATGTCTTTAACGTAGCATTTGACCCCTGAGTTTATTTGTGACATTTATTTGTGACAATAAACTGAGAATTTTATAACAAGTAGTATGCACTGATGTACACTTGGTTATTTGTAATTATGAAAGATGATTGCCTCCTTCTCAGTTATTGCTCACCGCTGCAGATGGCTACTGGACTTCATGAATAAATGATCTATGCCAATACAGCAAGTCCTGTTACTCTGAATATTTTGTTCAAATGGTGTAAATACCAATACTCAGTATATGGAATTGAAGTAGAAATGGTCCAAAATATTCTATACAATCAATGATTACCAAAACTGTAATGCTGATTCCAAACTCTTATCTATGCATCGTGTAAAATGGGAATATCTGAAGATATTGCATTTGCATTTGTCTAGAAGAAGGTTTGGAATCAGGGCCGCATTTCAGCTTAACAGGTGTTAACAAAGCGATTACGATTAATCGTGAGTAATTCCGCAGAGAAGGAAAATCCAGACTGCATTACTCTTTACATTACATAAATTCCTTTCTATGTCTCTAATAAGGTGGGCTAATGGTCAGTCATTAACTTGTTTATACATTTAGCAACTAGTCTATTTTATAATCTCAAGATTCACTTTGAGGAATATCCTTGTCATAATTCCCTTTACTACAGCTTAATTCAAAGGTTCCACTTGCACTTTCAGCTGTGTTGCATGAGTGCTAATGAAGCACACTACAAAATCCTTGCTTTTCTGATACTCGTACCTTGCTTAATCGCCTTTATAAACATGCCACTCACTCCTGTAAAACAGCTTAATAGACTCCATGCACCACGCTGGGAGCCAGCTGGGAGGCTCTTCATAAAACACGATGGGGACAAAGGTGAAGACCGGCTGACTGGCAGCGTTCAGAAGAGCTGAGGCTTTCACCGCCCTGCTCTCGTGACTTAAGCTTTGGTTATTACGATTAGTAAATATTAATAGTATTACTTGTATTGCCCGGAAAGCTCAGCAGAGATTGGAGCTCCATTGCTCTTTGTGCTATACAGATGCAAGAAGAGAGAAAACTGCTTTAGAAGGATTTGCATCCAGGCAGGCTCCCTTCGGACAGGGGAGGGGTAAAGGTGTGGGTCGCAAGCAGGTGCCTGGTGTACGAGGGACCAGGGGAGCATGCAGAAGGCCTGTGGCCAAGTGAAGAATTGGACCCCAAGATCCTGAATTGTAAGCGTAACATCCTCTTTAGCTCCTTTCTGAACAGCCAGGGATTTACAAATCAGTCCAGGTTCCTCTGCACAGTGAACATGCTGAACTCAGAAGCCAAGTCAGATCTTTCCTCATTATTTCTAGATCTAGAACCACGAAGGCTTGCAGATACCTGCAACACACGGACATTTGGCAAATCCTGCTAGCACCTGTGATGTCATAACAAACCGACATACTTATGGACATTTTATGTCTTTTTGTGATGCATCTTGGGGATATGATTTTTCCTTTTTGCCCTAATCGGTCAATCAGAGAACTGGTACCTTTCCACAGACAGAAATAATGCATTGACACTGCCTGACTGCAATATATTAAAATTTAAATTACCCTCTGGTCTGCTGTACGAATCATATTAACTGATCCTAAATACACAAAAAAGGCAGTACAATAAAATTCAGAGAATGATAAATCACTGAGGTTCTTCCATATTTCATAAAGAAAAGATTGGATAAAGGTCTGAAGTTTACTTACCAAATGTGTATAAATGCTAAGAATTTTTTTAAGAAAATCAGTATAATATTCTAAGTTAAGAAGACATTCCTCTCTGACATTTCATTTGGCAGCTCTAACCACAGCCTGGGTAGAAATCAATTGGCAGTAACTATGAATTACTTTTTAATTTGGGGGGCATGCACGGCTTAATTGAGAAAGTGTGTTAAAAGTTGACAAGCCAGAGTCACATCTAGCAACTTAAGTTCCCCATGGCAAGCCCACGATAATCCAAGGATCGAACTGTAGCACCTTTGTTTCAGTAATTAAGTGTACAGTGCCAGCAAAGACTAATTTTGTTCACGTAGTGAGCTCCTGCGATGGAAAGCTGCATGAGACTTCATACTGAGATACATGTGTGAATTAATTTCTGTAATGGTCCAAGAGAGATTCTGCAGGTTTCTGTTACTTTCTTAGATACTTTTATATCTGAAAGACGGTGCATATTTCAGTACCTAAATATTATTCTTGTCCAATTGCCTGGATCCTTTCCATTCTGATAATTTCAATAACTGTCTATGGAACATGAAATCAGTCCCCAGTTGTTTCATCTAAACGTATCTATTTAAGTAGAGAAAATGGGGAACTGTGTATTTGCGGAACTTTTATTACAGTTTATCTGCATGTAACTATGTTGGGGATCATTCTGGTTTTTTCCTACAGAGAATCATATTAAAATACATTTTACAGCTCACATAAACAAGCAGCCATTACTTCATTGCAGAACCTCTCAACTCTTTTTTGCACATGTATCTCTGCCTTTCCCTTTCCCCCCCATGGTCAAACATTCAATCCAGGATCCTGGTTCTTTCAAACAGACCATTTTATGTAAGGCTTAAGAATGCACCATTATGGCTGTTTTCCTTTTTTTTTTTTTTTTGCCTGTTGCCAATCTGAAATTTCCAAGTCAAGCTCACCTCAAAATTCACAGTATGATGTTCCCAGTCTATTAACAAAGAAATCAAACCCTAGTTTGGCTGATGTTTTTTTGAAATGTGTTTAAAAATCATCAGTGCTGGCTTTAGTTTTGGACAGATACCCAATAAGCTCTTGAGAGATTGCTCAGCTGTGGGACGACCCACAGTAAAACTTTCTTACTACATTGAAGGAAAGACTATTAGAATAGGTAGCTTCTGATGACATATAAGTGTTCATATTTACTTCTCTGGATCCTATTAAATTGGTTTTGTCAGAAAAAAACAAGGTTCATAAACAAGGTCCAAAGACAAACTCCGTGCTTTTGCAATGGGCGGGGTGACAGAACAAGTCAGGTATTTTCCTTGAAGGCTCTCCAGCTCAACCAACATTTCTCCTCAGTCATATTCATGCTCTTTCACATGCTCAGTGTATTTTCAAAGTATGTGCTGCGAATTGCTTGCTATGCTGAGCTGCTTTATTATAACCACACTCAGCTATAGCAAATCACTTTATTAAGGAGCTGAATAATTACCAGAGTTCCTGGTGTTTCACGGGAGAGTCTTGATGCATATCCACCTCTCCCACATGGTGAGCATCTCAGGGTTAAAGGATAATTGCAAAAAGCTGGCAGGACATCGGCCATGTTGGCATTGTTACTACAGGGTTTCTTTTCAAATTTTGAGTTAACAAACCACAATACGGCAGCACAAAAAAAAAGGATCATGGCTTGACCCGTGCCAGATGCAATATGGAGACAGCTCAGGAGAACTTGCCAAAGAAATGCGTGTGTGCATGCATGTGTGTGCACAAACCCTTTATAAAATTAAGCAATCTCTTGAAATTCATCCACTTTGAGAAGCTTCAGATCAAATGAACTTTCATTTGGCAACACCAAGAAGATGTTATCACCACATGTATTCATATACACATTAGTTTCATCCAGCTACTTTTACACAACCTAATGCACTTTTCTGCTTCTGAATTACAGCGAGATGATCCCAGTTATGACCTATATATGCACACTTGTAACTGCCTGATAAGGGCACAGGTAAATGCTTTTATGTCAATAGACTAGCTTCAAACTTTCCACTTTTACTAATTACCAGTTCTTTGTAGTTGGTCAGCTAGTCATATGACATTATTTCCATTTTAATTGTGTGAATAAAACTTTTTAGAATAGCAGAATATGGGACAAAAAGTATCTCATTCTCACACAAATGAATATTAGTTTATGAAAGACTAGGAAACACATTACCCAAATATTAATGAATAGGGAACCAAACACTCTAGGTCCTTCTGTAACAGATATAAAGCTAAGCCTCAGCTCGCAGTAATCTGCATAACTCCAGTAGCTCGTAGGAAGCGACAGCAGTTTACACAAGCTACGAGGATCTGAACTTTTGCTTCTTGTGTCTCAATTGTTTTCTCCCTTTGTCATGGCCTTTTTACCTTGCACAAATACATGCTAATTAACTTTAATTAAGATAATTGCATCATAGCTATTCTACTCACACTTACAATGCTATGAAAAAAATTCAGCTCCTTTAGATTTTTGCTAATGATGCTAGTTCACATAAAGAGCGAAGTGGTATTGCCAGGTCTGATATCAGAATCTTTTTTCTGAAAGATTTAGAAATTTGGTCATGTCCTAAAGCTGAATGAAGGTCAAAATCTCGAAATTTTTCAAAAACTGAGCAATAGATAAGTAATACCTAATACAACGGTGAAACAAGACACATAAGAAATGTACATTACAACAGGTAACAGAAGCAAATGACAAAACCGACAATAATGGTAAAAGACTTTTTCCGATGGATTACATTTTGACTAGCACCAGTAACGATATTCTCTGATCTCATTTGGTCATAGATGTGTAAATACACTATTTTTAACAGGTATGAACGCTGTACAGGAATAGAATAGAATAGTTCATTTGGAAGGCACCTACAACCACCTAGCCCAACTGCCAACTTACAGGCTGTGAGAGAAACCCTTGGCTGCCAAAATATTTGCTTTAAACAGGCTGGGTGGGAAGGAGGCAGTGCTAAGCCATCTTTGGCCTCTGCTCTCTGGGGCTGTTGGAAATCAGTTTGGGCTTTATCGCAGAGAGCCTTCTCTGGTCTGATCTAATGTGCTTTTGCTCCAGAAAATAATTTCATAGCTATGTGCTTTTGCTGTGGTTGGTACCCCATCAACTGAAGGAAATAGGAGAGCGTTTAGAGCTGGCTGTGTTGGCTCAGGATTACTTGTTAGCAAGAAAATCCCTGGCTGTTGGGTTAGAGCTCTTTTGGAGCTGCAGGAATGAGCCTTAGCAAGAACCATTCACCTTCAGTCTGTAATTAATAACATGCGAGACTCCTGATGACTTCCATTCCTATTTATATTATTAAGTAGTGCAGTGATCTTGTGTTACAAAGGGGGTCCTGCACTGTACTGCAATTCTGCTCAGCGCTTACTCAGTTTATATCCCCTCTCACGCTCTCAGATACGGATTAACTAGACCTGCGGATGTTTCTGCAGAACACAGCTTCAGCACAACCAGCAGTGAATTAATCACTGCAGCACCGTAATGTAGCTTGGCACAACTGTATTATAGCATTGCAGCCTTGTGCTGTAGTTAAGGCCTGTCAGCAATTTCATTATCAAGTCCTATTTTTAGCTGTTTGTAACTTTTACAAAAATAATAAAAGCATTTACAGTGCAGGCTTAATCTGTACAATATTTTTTCCTGGCCGGGAAAGGTAATGATACACGTTCTATGTGTGTATGACAGTACAAGTAGTTTCTTCATCTACATAAAAAATCTGCTGACTTGTGTTTCCTTATATTTTTCTGCTATTTACTGTTATTCTCAAATGCATTCTAATAAAGTTGCAATTTATGGCAAAACTTTCGTAGCGACCCAGTAGTATTAATGTAGAATAACGTTATATATGGACTTCGTAAAGCTGAAAACACACAGAGTGCATTATTGCCAGTGATATAGGTGGTATTAAGCTGATGATTATTGATGAAGACTTTCCCCTTGACTTCACAGGTGAGGTATATAACATGGCAACCTTAAGCATCATTAAGAAAGTTTTGTTGCGCCAATAAATAAGAAGGATCTGATTCCTCTCCACAAAAATGCAATGTAAATCCAGAATAATCTGGAAGAGCTTTGAAGCTTTTAGTATCTAAATTGATTAAGAGCCCCACTTTCTCTCTGCTTTCTGTACAAAATAATTGTTACCATCTATTATGTGGCATATGACAAATTCTGTCAAATTCTGTCATGAATTGCATCTGTGAAAATCCAAAATAACTTAATAGATCTTGGTGGACTGCTGTTGATTCACCCTGCTGTAACGGAGAGCACAGCTTGGCCTCTCCGCCTTGAAGATGTAAAAGTATTTTTCATGTGATGGTTGAGATTGCAAAACTTAAAGCCAACTCACAACTTGTGCACCTAGACACAATTCATCTATATATTGTTTTCTAAACAAAGGTTTGCTTCTAAAGGTGGCAATTACAGGTAATTGCATCTCTAATAGTGATATGTAGCTCAGTTATAAAGCCCTTCCCTGAGAACTGAGAACAGAAATATGTGGAATAGCTTGCTTTTTATTTATTTGCTAACCTATTTGTTTACTTCCTTATTTTGAGCTTTCTACACCTGCTTAAACTGACTCGATAATGGCCTGTTCTAATGCAACACTGATGGGAATGTTTATTAATGGTTACTTAATTATGGAATGTCCCAAAGATCATTATAGATGTAAGAAACTAGGATAATTAGGTTAAATATTAAATACTGAATTTAGGCTTGATAATATCCAAATATGCAAAATCTGCTCAAAACTGGAAGTTCTTCATACAACAAGTTCAGCACATTTTTAGGCGAATATTTGTTATCGAAGCAACTTCCAAGCCTAGGTCACCTCCTCAAACGAGTTTCATTAGCAGGCACAGCTTTACCTGCGGTCTGTTCTCAGATGTCTCTATAAAAGTCACTGCAAAGAGGAGACTTTTCAAAAATAAACAGAGCAACAGGTTGGCAGTAGAAAAAGTGCAGCAGCATCAGTTTGTGCTAAAGCATCTATTCTGATTAGTTGCCAGCCAGGAGCTCCAGGGTATTTTTCCATTTTAGCAAAGCTTTTTCTATTTAATACTCTTTCTGTTATTACTGTACAAACAAGGGTAGGTTTGTCTCACCAGCTTATTCCTCAGATTTTGTAACCATGTTTATCAGGGAAAGTTTTGCATACCTTCAGTGTTTGGCTTTCTTAGAGCTGCTCCTCTCCATTTCAGCATATAACTGGATGGACCCTAGAAGGAGAATAAGAGAGAGACAGGAACTGCTCAGTATCATCAAAGTTGATGCTTGAAGCAAAATTATAATTTAGATTTCTCCATTGCCTTCACACTCCCATTAAACACTTGATGCTTTGTGATCTTGTTAGAGCATGCTCGTTTCCCATAGACCCAGTGAGGTTGTGTGGA
Organism: Balaeniceps rex; assembly: GCA_013401315.1. NCBI lineage: Eukaryota > Metazoa > Chordata > Aves > Pelecaniformes > Balaenicipitidae > Balaeniceps > Balaeniceps rex. The sequence continues at coordinate 78,936 of VYZW01053062.1, forward strand.
AAATTTGGGGAACCTGCTCACAAAACAAGTTTTGTGTGCCGTGATGGGCTCCCTCTGTGCCTTCTTACCAAGCTCCTTTTTTAGCATCTTCCTTGTGATATTTTTGACCTCCATGGTAGCTTGAAGCACCCAACGCTGGAAGTACACAGCTAACCATGCCAATTAAGAGGCTGCACTATTCAAACACAAATCGAGCAGCCAAGAGTCAACTTCAAATGATATTGCACCATCAAATGATATTGCAAGAGTCAGGGATTCACATGTCAAGGGCCACAAGGGCAGGAGCAAACTGTTAATATTTACTCTTGGCTATTTTCAGCAGGTTAGACTGAGGACCCTGGAGGAAGCCATCTTCCTCAACACCACCAGGCACCACCAAAGCAGGTACCTAAACACTACTGCAGGGTTCTGGGCTTGGGCAGGCAGACCGTGTGCACCAGCCCCAAGGGAAGTTCTAAACTGAGACTCCTGCTCCCACCACCTCCAGTGCAGGAGCTCCTCCAGCTACGACATCTGCAGTGGCCCGGCACAGCCCAGAAGTGGCTAACAGGGAGCAGTCATGCCGGTGTCACCAGACCTGAGTTTTGTCCCAGCCTGGGACCTGGAGGGTCCAAAGGAACAGCAGCCTCAGTCAGTTTTGTCAGGGTTCAGCAGTCTCAGTCCAGCTGGCATTCATGGTCTGTTTTTATTTCTGTGGCAAAACCCACCAAAATAGTTATATAATTTTGGAATCATGTTTAAGGAAACTGCTAAATCTGTTTGCCTAGATAGGAAAAATGTCGCTTTGAGGACAGTTGCATACGGAGACAACTTCCATATTACTGTCGTTGAAGGAGCCTGTGTGGATGCCACAGTACAGTTGCAGGAGACGATTACAGCCCAATGCTGGCAAGCGGGGCTATCCTGTCATTTTGTGGAGGATGAAGATCTATACGAGTATATTTTATCTAGGGAAAGGACGAGCAGGCACCCGCTGTGTTGGCAGCCCTGTACATTTTCAGGACTTTTTTTTTACCTATGTAACTAATGCAGACTCTAATTCAGTGTTCTCAGATTTTCATCAAAGCAGCAAGTGCCTTACGCTGCAGAGCAGCATGGAGCAGTCAGGCAAATATCCTAATAGAAAAAGTGCAACTTCTTTGTGCTGGAGAAACTTCATTTCCCATACCCTATAAATGATTCATTTACTTTATTTCTGCCCAGAGATGGGATCAGCTTTAATACACCACAACTAAAAATCTATCCTCACTCTGAAAATGGCTTTTATATTGTCCTGGTTTCAGCTGGGATAGAGTTAATTTTCTTCCCAGTAGCTGCCATAGTGCTGTGTTTTGGATTTAGGATGAGAATAATGCTGATAACACACTGATGTTTTAGTTGTTGCTAAGCAGTGCTTACACCAGTCAAGGACTTTTCAGCTTCCCATGCTCTGCCAGGTGCACAAGAAGCTGGGAGGGGGCACAGCCAGGACAGCTGACCCAAACTGGCCAAAGGGCTATTCCATACCATATGATGCCATGCTCAGTATAGAAACTGGGGGAGTTGGCTGGGGGGCAGCGATCACTGCTCAGGGACTGGCTGGGCATCAGTCAGTGGGTGGTGAGCAATTGCATTGTGCATCACTTGTTTTGTATGTTCTTTTATCATTATCATTATTATTATAATTATTATTATTATTTTCTCTCCCTCTGCTGTCCTATTAAACTGTCTTTATCTCAACCCACTGGTTTTACCTTTTTTTTTCAACTCTCTCTCCCATCACACTGGGGCAGGGGGGAGGGTGAGCGAGCAGCTGTGTGGTGCTTAGTTGACGACTGGGGTTAAACCATGACAATATATATATTAAAATATATATATAAGCTATATCGTATATATATAAAAGCTATATAGAGAGATATATAAGCTCTATCATATATATACGCTTATATCCACATCACCCTGTTTACTGGCATGCATTAATTCCTCTTTGAAACCATTTTTTTTTGTCAGCACAGTAACCCCGTGGCAATCAGTTCAGTAATTTAATTACCTGTTGGGAAGAACAGCCCCTCCTTGTAAAAACTGTTGCCTAACATTTTCATTGGGGAATTTACTTGTCCAAGTAGAGATCTCCTAAAATCTCTATAGAAAACAAACAGCTCGTGACTCACAACTCACTTCCTCACCCTGCTGATCGTGTTGTAGGCTCCTGTTAGATCCTTACTGCAGTCATCAGTTTTCCAACTCAGAAAGCTCTGGTCCAGTGAGTGTTTTCTACAAACAGATGCCATTTCATTTTTACGGTCATTCTCAGGGCCGCCTTGCTATCTTTCCTAGGTCTCCTGCAGCCTTATGGAGATAGGGTAAGCAGAATTATATACAGTATACGTATTTACCACCGATTGATACAGCAGTATAATGATACATCCTGGTTTGTTCTCTTTCTCTCAGAAATAGCAATCAAATTATTCCACATTAGGAAAGAATTACTGTGATATCATAGAGTTTCTTTGGTTTGTTCATTTTTTTTCTCAGTGGCTATAGGTTTGGTTGTCAGATTCACCAGCAGAGGAAGAGGACTTGAGGCCCTGATGAGAATGTCAGAAAATCATTTATGCCACTGCTGTGCAGTGGAAGAAAACTCTTGTGGTTTCCACAGATTTGAGCCCATGTAATCTACCACTGGCTCAGCGTGGAAAAAAATCCCCCCCCAGAATCCCTTCAGGGACCATAAGCAAATCTTTGGCTTTGCCAGAACATGTCTGCAGGGTTGCAGTCTGTGTTGCTTGTGCCTAGCTTGAGAGAAGAAGATATGCATTTATAAATCCAAAACAAATGATCCATAAATTTTTCCATGGCTTGAACAAAAAGTAACTCTAAGCATTGGAGCAGACTTACTAACAAGAAGAGATGCTGCACATCTAGCATGACCATGAGGTCATTGCCACCAGCTACCTGGATTCAGCTACTGAACTGGCCTAATTCTGTTCTTGCTGGAGTTGTCTGCTGGTGGGAAAAAAGTATACAGACAGATATAGATATACACATTCACACACGCATATATAGATAGAGATATATTAATAATAATTAAAAACTCCTTCTAAAGGATCAGGATTAGCACCTCACAGGTGATGAAGAACTCATGGTCAGGATCTCAGCCCTTAGAGCACTCCATCACCTGTCTGGCATACGGCCAAAAACAAGTATGCTGCCTGGGTAAGGTTTTTCAGAATATTAATGTCTTTCATAGTCCATGCTACCCTGGATTCATAACTTCTCAAGGAGCAGGCAGACACAGGTATTCCTCATTTAGCCATTCCTTTCACAACATCCAACAATATTCCCCCCAGGCGCAGAGGTGTCGCCTTCAGCAGGGCAAGCCAAGGGCAGTGCTGCTACAGCCCTGGCAGTTCAACATAAAAACTGCCTGCTCCTGGTCTCAGGAGGCAGTGTCAGGAATAGGGGCACGTAATTATTTCAGATAGATGCGGATGGAGTTGAAGAAGTAACTCTGGGCCACCCAGTGAAATGAGATGGATGTGCCTGGGGCGTGCGCTGTGAGGCAGCGGTGTCCCTGCATCTGACAGGTACTGCCACGGGGCAAATGGCTGAACCAACGGCGAGGAGCGGCCTGATAAATGGTTTGCTTCTTGTTCTGCTTTATGAAGGAAACGCAGGACAAATACAGCATCCCTTTTGTTTGCAGTAGATAAGTGTCCTCTTCGCAGAAGACACCAAGATAGGAGCGGTGGTCTCCCAGAAGGAGCTGCTACGAGGACGGGGCAACCTGCATCCCTGGAGAGCCCAGGGAAGGGTCCTGGGTCATGTCCGGGGATGCTTGTGCCTACCTGGCTGTACAGTCAGAGCACAAGCCCCAGTTTCCTTAGCAGTAATAAATCAAGGTAAAGATACATATGTAGAAATTAATATATTCATATATAATTCATTAATTCACGTATAAAAGCAATATAGCATGTTAATTCAGATTGACAGTGTCAAGGCAGTACATCCTACTTCCCTGCTTCCCTTTCTGAAGGGAAAATATCAGAAATGGTACATTTGATTTCCGATTTTAACTTCAGAGCTGTACAGATTTCAGACGGCTGTGTTTTAAAACCTCAAGAAAATACTCCTCGCAGTTGTTTGTCATGCTTGAGCCTAATGTGATTTGAATAAGAGGAGATATTAAACCTGCCAACTAATATATTTATTGTAATAGAGAGGAAATAGTAAAGAGAGATATTTTAGGGAGATAATATATGATAGACATTATAAAGAGCGAATTATAGAGAAGAGATATTAAACCTGGTACAGAATTGGGGGGGGGGGTGTATATACAAGTCAGTGATCTTCTGTTAACCCCCCAGCAAATGTAGCTATATTCTGCTCTACCAAGGAGCAGTAATAGCAACACACGGCCCCAAGTTCTTTACTGGAGTTTCATAGTTCATTAATAATATCACAAGTCTTGAAAAGGATCCTTTTTCCCAGTGTGAGAGGAAATTAGTTCCCTTGCTGCGCTCTATCATAGTGTCTCTCCGACGCATCATTTTACATTTACTTCTCCTTCCCTCTCACACCTCCGGGGTAACCAAGCAAAGGCAGATTTTCACACTGCCTCACAAGAGGGAGATAATCATGATTAAATTCCTCACAGTCCCAGCTCTATTTTTTTTACATAGTTTTTCTAATAATAATTGGATCATCTGAAAATTGGATCTTTTTCCCCCTCTCATTTCTAGTAACCAGAAATCTCTTTTTCCCCCCAGAGTTATTCCCCTGGGGATGGAAAAGGTTTTCAGTTGTGGGTTTTGCTTCCATAGAAGATTTGAACAACGACTGGTGAGTTAGCTTTGACAGGTGTTAAAATATCTTGGAGCAGGCTGAAATTCGTATTGATTAACTAATACATGGATAGAGGGTTTTAGAACTGATTGCTTTTCACTAAGTGTTTTAGAAGGAAGTGGAGAAAATGTGCTACATTATCAATTTCTTTCTAATCCATTTCCATGTACTATACTCCGTGTTCATCTAGTTTAACTACTAAGCTGTCACAGACCAGAAAATAGTGAAGAATGTAGTTCTGTGCTTATTCAGAAGATCGAATCTTGCTGTTTATTGCAGCTGTTTATTCATAATATAATTAGGCAGAAATAACAGCTTATGTAAAACTTAATAAATTCCTGGGACAGTCCTAATTGATTGATGAATATTTTTCTACCAGCCTGTCTGGTAGGAATGCCTTTTCAAAACAGAGAACCTTCACACTTGCAATTATCAGTGTCCCTTTGCTTCATCACTACAGTTAAAGAGTATTAATAAATACAAGCCAAAAAGATTTATCTTGTCATCCAAATACACGATTTGCTGTGGTTTATACCTCACTCCTTTTCAGTGAAACTGTTCGGCGTACAAAGGATGCAAGATGAGACCCCTTTAGGAGACAAAGCTGAAATTAATTTATCACAAGTGCTTCAACACTGCGTTAAATTTACAGTTGACAACAAGCCAGTAGGGCCTGATCCTCCTCCTGAAGGGTGCATCATGGTTTAAAAAGATGAAACTTAACAGGGCTGAAGTAAATGCTTGTTTTGAGCATTAAAAAGTGAATAGAAAATGTTTCAGTGTAGAGATAGTCCATAGCTAGCCTCTCAGTTTGGATTCAGACGTACAGGTAAAAATCTGAGATATTTAGATCTATTTTGGCCATAACAGTAATAAATTTCTCTGAAGACTAAAATTCTAGAATTTCAGGGCCTTTCACGCAGGTATAACAGTGCCAAAAAACGCATTTCTAAGAAAATACATATTTTCTTCTCTTCTATGCCAGCACTTGCCTCTAATGTAACAGACAATTCCTATTTGCATTGCTAATACAAAATGTACACGGACTGCATGGTATAAAAAAGTTGGAGAGTTATCAGCAGGCAAAACACCTCTTGAGTTTTTTTTTAACTTTTGGAATTCTGCACGCCTGTGTCGAAGGCACCCAGCAGCCAGCACAGGGGCCTCTCCCAGATACGCTGAGGCCGATGACAAGGCTTGGTTTATCTGCGCTGTGTCTCCAACATGGCCCTCACCAGATGGTGGAAAATATCTTCCTTTTCTCAGGGAGAACCGACCTCTTCCCTCTGCATGAAACCCCGTTCTGACAAGCAGAGATGAAGGGTTTTCCTTCCATGCAAAGGTAGAACAGTGAATTTTGACTGACTTCAGTGCTGTGCGTTACTAACTCCTATCTCAGCTCACTTTCAGTACATTTTGTGGAACAGCTCTTTTCTTAGCTTCATGGCAAATAAATCCAAAATTTTTTCCTATCTTTCATTTATTTTCCTTTAAAGCTACTAATGGCTCCTATTATACTCCAAGTACCTCTTCTCACACAAATGAGAAGTTTACACTGTCAAGTCATGTGTGTAATGAACTGAACAGTTCTTAAATTTAAAGAGTATTAATTAGTTTTTAACTCAGGAACACTAAAAAGTAACAATAGGCTTCTTTGAGCCCCGTGGTGTAGCTTCTGACCCCCTTAAACTTTGTTTTCATTATTTGGATTTTCCTCTTTTCAGGGTTGATCGAAACAAACTTACACAAACCATGCAGACTGTTGTCTTCATTAATGAACGCACGGCTCTATGAGAGTTACCATAAAGTTATTGCAACAAAGCACTACCTTTTTTTTTTTACCTTCTTTTTAATTTCATGCATTAAATCATTAAATAATGAGCTATCTGCCCTTTATGACTGCACACAAATCAGGAACTTTTAAGACAGAAGGGAGACATCAGTAAGGACTCCTAACTCGACTTGTATTTCACTTGTATGTGAAAGTGAGGAGGAAAATTCTGGTCCTATTTATGTTAATTTAAGCCTTGAGAAGTATCAATGAATTCAGTCCTATGCCTCTAGATTTACATTGCCATAGCAGACGCATTTTCCCTTTCTACTACTAAACAGGCTAACACTGGACCTAGCATGAACTTGCTACCTGAGCTTCAGAGTCTATTAAACAGAAACTTATACCAAAGCCTTAAAAAAAAAGTTAGGAGAAAGAAATAATTCAGTGGGTGTTCGCACTACACTAACATTTATTTTATTCACTTGTATTTTTAAAAACAGACTTCACTTTGCAGTACAGAGACTTTTTCCTATTTGTAATGCATAATAAAGTCATGTCAAGGAAAAAGAATGTGAAAATGCCAGAATTCCTTTGTTTCTGTTTCCTTATATATGCAGTACATTTAGTTTTCCAGATAAGCATTAAATGGATATACTGTTTTTCAGAAATCCTTCACTTAGTTGAAGTTATGATGCTCTTAGCACAATTTGTGGTAATTTTGTTAACACTAAGCTTTACTGCATTACCCTGGAGGTCTTTTGTCAAGTCTCAGGAGCCATTTGCACAATTTCATCTAGACTTTTCAAAAATAGAATATAAATATATTTTCCACTCTAAAATAAAAAGAAACAATACAGGTAAAGAAAAAAAGAAGCTAAGCCTACTCAGGGTGTAGCGAGATCCTTGTTTAACCTCCATCTGCGAATAAATAATCATACAACGTGTCCTGGCCTCCGCACAGGGCGGCCAGGGCAGCAGGAATCCTGCAATCCAGAGCATCGCCAGCAGCGGGGAGGAGGAGGATGGCTCCCACACTAACCCAAAATTTAGGACAGCCAAATCTTCTAGAACCTTTTCATTTCCTGACTCACCTTTCAAAAAGTGTTTCGGCCAACTGCTTCCTCGGGATCATCAGGAGCACACCGTTTGGACTACCATGCAAATCGGGCTACAAGGGTCGCTTCAACAGGCTGGGCCGTTTGTTCACAGCGTGCTTCAGGGTGCCCGTGGCTTGAAAATGTAAACCGTAACCCACGAGAATATCTTCACTGAAATCCTGTTATGAGAATAAGAGATGCTGAAGTAGACCAATACTTCACACCTTACTGAGCTGATGACTGTCCAGATATTTTACTGTAGAAATATCTTTATCTTAGTAATGAACAATTAGACTGGTGAAGTTTATTTCTAACTTTTAAAAAATGTTCTCTCTCTTCAGAATGATCAGCTGAGCTGGTCTCCATTTGTGCATTGTAATATTAGCAAAATGACTGTGATCATTTTGATTTAATGAATTGAAATGCACAAACACCTGCCTTCGTGCTAACGATCTTGGCATTTGGAACTCATGGTGAATGGTGCAGGTTGTTAGACACGTCCAGCAAAAGAGTGTCTGCAGCTTACATTTGCAGGTTTGTAACTCACGGAAGGTATCATCTCATTTTCCCAATCGAGTCCAGTTACAGCAGTCATGATAAATAACCTTCCATTTGTTCCATTTACTTCTTTGGAAAAGGAGTTGGGAAATAGGTGTGGGGTACTTACATGAATAGAAAAGAGGGGTTTGTGCACCCGGGGGAGGGGGCAGGGGGGTGTGCAAGAGGGAGAGAAACAGTTTTATAAATTTACTGAAAATCTTCCAGTGGGCAATTTAAAGGTGAGATTACAAATAGTATAAGATTCTGGAAGTCCCTACAGCATTCTCTGTATTTTAAGAAAGAAGTTTTTCTTAATAGGAAAATCTGAAAATGTTTCTCTCTGCTTTATTTTCTTGTGCATCTCTGCTTGTCCCCAAACAGATTTGTCTTCAGTCAGATCATCGTAAACCTTTGCCTTGTAGATGACAACTCCTTGCTTTACAACACTGCAAGTCAAGATTGCCTGATCTGAAGAAGAAAAACCTTGATTTTTTTTTTCTTTTCTATTAACAGTTTCTTTATTTCAGGCCCACAATACCTCTTTTTTTTTTAAAAATTTTCCATTCCATTCTTTCATACTTTATCCTAGGATAATTTATCTAGCTTGTTTATCTCAGACTACTCTGATACCTCAGACAAATCACTTGCACTGGAGAGAAGCTGTCCTAGGCCCTTGGCTACTGTTCACCAACAGGCGTTATCACCTCGTAACTGGGCATTATCAGAAAGCCAGTTTTCACTAGACTGTCCTGATATTTCACCATTTAAAAAAAAAAAAAGACAGGTTATTACCCATAGCCAGGGCTTTCCGCTCCCTGCACTATTTTGTTGATGTTCATTCTGTATTTCTATACATTCCCCCTGAGCATTGAACTGGAAAATAAAACTGAAGCTATTATTCCTCTCTATAAAAATAAAAATCTCACATGCTGAGCACTCCTCTGGCCTTCATAACTCTCCTTTGGTTTTTCCACGTTGCGTGATTGGGCGCAAGAAAACAGTTCAATTATCTATTGGACATGGGCACTAATGAGGCCCAGTGCACTCTGTGCTAATTGGAAGGAGAAGCCCAATGTTTTAATGATTGCAGTCTTAATATAGCTAATAACCAGGATGGCAGCAGAGTTAGCCGGTGCCACTCTTTCTATGCTTCCCATTTTGCCCATTCTGGCATGTAAATTCTTCCTTATCGTTACTTGGGGCTGACTGCCCTGCTAATGAATGCGATTTCTCTAGGTTAGATGTTTATGAAAATGTCATGCCACTATGCGCAAGATGCGGTCACTGAAATGACCCTCCTCCCGAGCAAAATTGTGCAGTCTGAGGGATTCGTAAACAGAAAGATTAGTAGGCAACCGAATCAGTTGTGATACTCCAAATTGTCCTGGTCACACAGAGCTCCTGGCATAATTGTTGCTATGTCCTGTTTGATTTTTCTTGTAACTCTTGGAGCAATGCAATTAGTGGCAATATGAACATTAATTGACCTAACCATTGAATCAGAAAGGCATCCCCTGGAGAAGGACTGTGAGAGTGACAACCCTGGAGGAAAAACTCTGACATTTCTCGTTTGTGCTTCCACAAGCAGGTAAGCAAATGAATGAAAATTGGACTGTGTCACCAAGTGTAGATGTCCCATTAACAAGCCCCGGGGGAATATTTTCTAGGACCATCAGCAAGTGTGTTTTATGCAGCAAGCAAGCTGCCGTTCTGGTGAATTGATGGTTTTCACGCGCAATCAGGAAGATCCCTTGTTTACGCACTGCCAGGCTGTGTCCCATTCCCAGCTGTGCTTTAATGCCTTCAGAAACACAATCAGCAACTATTCTGCTCCAGAGAAAAATGCCTGTTCCTTCACTGAGGTACAGTGGCTGTTGTTTATGAGAAAAAAGGGTGCTAATAACCTATACAGTTTCTAAAGGCTGGGAATTCTGTCATAAACTTTTATAGCTTAACCCAGAAAGAAGAAAGGAGAAACCTTAAAAAAAAAACCAAACAAACGAATGAACCTGTCATTCTCTTCACGCTGTTCGTATTCTATGTAACCTATGAAATACGAGCAATTGAAAAATAACTATATATAAAAGCAAACAGCTGAGCAAAACTAAGTTAAAGGTGTGACAGTGCCACACCATCCCACACCTGGGGAAGGAGACAGAGCCAGGGAAATTCTTCATGCTCAGGAGTGGACACGACCCGCTGGCACCGGGCATGGGGGCAAAGACCGTAAATATGCTCACTCACTCCATCTTCCTCTCCTCTAGCAGAGGATGGGTTCAAGCTCTGAAACTCAAGACTTCTGTCACCGTGGGGAGCAAGGCAGAGGAGAAGCCAGGAGGAGAGGCTGGTGTTGGCAGGCAGCAGCCGGGGGCAGTGAAGGACTGATTTTCCACACTTACACAGACTGAGGAGTTCCTGCTCCAGAATAGGGGGGGCCACAGCAGCAGCTGCTATGGTTTAAGTACAGTGACCATGGCATAATCAAGCTGGAAAATTCTGGTAGGTGAGTTAAGCCAAAGGAAAGAGATCTGAGGCCTGGTTGGCTGCCAAGTTATATTTGCAATGATTTGTCAGCCCAAAGTAGTGCTCTGGGCCAAAAGTAGGAAAGAGCCCTCCCCATCCTGCAATTCCTACGTGTGTCAGCCCCCGCTAATTCCTGTTCATTTAGACCTAAATGAGGGTATTTAAAAGGAAAAGCCCGTTGCATGTCTTTGTAGAGGTATGCAGGGAAAAGGAGAATCCATGCCCATTTCCAATGACGTTTCAGAGCTCAGTCCATCACATTGACAGACATTTATGTGTTCAGCTTCAGCCAGCTGGACAGGGAAAGAAAAGCCCCTACTTTCACAGAAATCCTGTTAAAATATCACACGATTACATCACCATGACTTCAGTGCAGCATTCTAATTTCAACATAGTACTGGTCCTGATCCACCCGTAAGGAAGAAGAGATCAAGTTCAAAAGCACTCTTCTTACCTCTCACAGGTACTTAACAAAGACTTTGTCTTAGGCCCAAGGTATACATTCATTTAGCTGTTTTCTTGGCAACCAAATGTAATTATTAAATAAAATGATTGAAATGGTGGGAATTCACTCATGGAGTTTATGGAATTAGAAGTGCAGTAATGCAGAGAAAGCAAAATCCAACCTTTAAAGGTAGTTTCTCAGCCCCTGGTTTTTTGTGTCACCCTCTTTTATTAGCACTCTGGGGTATTTTCAATACCTGTTTTATAAAGACAATGATATTATAACAGCAATTTATGGTAAAATACCAGGCTATTATTCTGAAGATGGTCATCCATGGAACAGCGAACACTGCTGATATGCTCGTCTCCCTTTACCCCTTTTTCTCCCTGAGGCAGCACCTGGGTGGGGAATTTGTCCCTTACATCTCCACTACCTGATGTTCCCAGCTGCATATGGGTTTTCATGCTACTCGGAAGAGAGAGAGGCTAAATTGCAATGCATCAAAAGCACCTGGCTTTAGTAATATAACATAGTAATAAATAAACTCAACTCCACTATTAAATTCTATTTGGACCACAAGACTGTGTACCAAATTCCAATGTTGACTTCTTTTTATAGTCACAACGTTCTCATCATCAACTCTTAGCAAAACAGATTTTAAGGACCACCTTAAACATATGAATACAATTGTGAGGGTCGGGGGGTATAAAATCACACACACACAAAAAAACCCTATGTTTTTTCTGAAATATGTATTAGTGCAGCATGTGGCTTAACAAACTTCTTGCAGCTGTCCAAGACTCTGGACTTTCGGATCTCTGCTAACGGGATCCTGTCTCGCTATTACTGTATGCTCAGTTGTAGAGCTGAGATAGCTTAAAATCAGCAGAGGAAGGTGGCAGTCCGCTGGACAAGCTCTCTTCAAAGAACAAGAGCTCTCTTCAAGGTCATCAGGCTTGCAAACCAAAACCTATTTTACTAAAGTCATGAAACAATAATAAACAATTTAAGAGAGATTCAAAATTTTACCAGTGTGCACTTTCTCCTCAGCTGTTTTTGTTTCTTTTCTCTGGCAGCTCTCAAGATGTGGGTGTAGGAAAGTCACAGTGACTGAGACAAAGGTCAATTCCCTGCTAATCCTAATGTAATCCAGGCTAGCGCAGCCCTGGGAGCAATGCTGTGCACCGTGGCTGCTCGTCACTGCCCAGAAGCCGCACGTTAGTCAGGAATGGCCAATTCTCGTTACAATCCAACCTGCCCTCGGCAGCAAGGAAGAAAATGGGCATGTGCAGGCCAAAAGGAGCTCTGGTTTGGGAATCCTAGCCTCACACAAACAGGCAAAACAGCAACAGGAAACCTGGGTTTGTGTTATTATCCAACATGCCTCTGCCAGAAATTGGAAGAAAAACAGAACCTCTTGATTCCTAAGGATAGGACTCTAATAGTAAGCTGCAAATCCTTAAGAATCTCTGGATCAGGCCTCGTGAAAAATTATCTGCCCAAACAGATTCACTTGTAAACTTACCCGCCAGGCCAGACATCAGTCATGCTCAGGCTCAGCAGAGGCCTTGCAAAATTACCAGCTCACTACGCTCACGTGACATTAAAACCATTTGCAGATTCCACTGGCAAAATTATTTTAGTGGTCACAACAAATGAGCGCTCCTAACCCACCTCTGAATAAAGCCTCAGTCCACGCAGCTGTGGCTTCCTAGCTGGCAACATCAGTCATTTCAAGCCTTCGCTCTCTGTAAAGTACAGTTAATTATTATCTTGCGAATTTTCTAGGAAGTTCAGTCCTGTTAGGTCTCATCTGTGGTTTTCTTCAGACCCATCCACACAATTTCTGTTTCCAAGGCAGCCTGCCCATGGGCAGAGGCTCCTGTGACAGTCCCTGTTTGTCTTCCCACCAGCTCTCGGCTCGACCCCCATCACCAAGCTCCTTGTCAGGTCAGAAACCATTTGGCTTCTGCTTCCCTTTCTATCTTCCCTCCCAGACGGCCCATTTCCTTTTCAGAGTTAAACTCAGCAGTGTTCTTCCAATGTGTGGTCAGGAATGGAGGCAGAAAAGCCTCTTCTCACATTTTGAGCCCCATTTCCAGAGTGACCCAATGGCACAAGTTGTCCCCATGCCACCCACAGCACAGGGTAGAGCAGACAGGGCCCGTCAGGGTGGACAACTGTGCTCTCCTGCCCACCAGGTCTCCGCAGCTCCTACACACCTGCGTTACATGAAGCTTTGTCAGCTTTATCTGTCACTCTTTACAGATTGTTTTAAGCATTTGAACACACTTTTGCTGTCACGCTGATAAGGTGGGGAATTTTTGTGGTCTAATATCTGTCCTGTCTTGTAATCAGGCAATTTGGAGGACTGGACATTCCTATCACCACCATCCAGATGGATTAACAGGGGTTTAGCAGTGGGAGCTTCAAACAAAACCCTCTGTGCCTTGCTCTGCCTCCATGGCAGGCATAGAGGTCTGGAGCAATCTGCTACGGCCCCAGCACAGCGTGGGGGCTCCTGCTTGGTCAGGAAGGTTCAGTGGGGCTTCTGCAAGTCACTGCTTGCGGCCAGCCTCTGCCCACTGCGCCGGAGGGGGCCGGCATTCCCTTCCCACTGCCATGCGCATGGTGCAGAGCGCTTTCACAATGCTGCTGACAGGGCCCAGAGGAAGGGGTGGCCCCAGACAGGCAGCAAATGCTTTTCTCCCCCTCAGCAGTGTGAGGAAGAGGAGGCAATGGGGCTTAGGCACTTCTCCTACCAGTCAGTCACCCCCTGACTGTGGGGGAGCACTCGGAGCAGATGCTCTTCTCTCACCAGCTTTGCCATCGTGCTGCCCTTTCCACATATGAAGTGCATCTACCGCCTGCAACTGCCCTTTCCATTGGGTATTCACACCATCAGCTTTAGGCACCTACTTAAGCTGGCTAATGTAAGAGCCTAGGTCTGTCTCATTGGGTACTAACAACAAGTTGTAATTAAATGACATTTTCTATGCTATATTAAACTTTTCCAAATAAAAAAATATCTCATTGAAAAATCAGGAAATAAGTCCCCAGGGCTATCATTAGCCATCTGCTTTCCTAGCAACTTTAGGCAACTGCAAGGAACTTTAAAATAAATTTATATAGGATGCCTCCTTCTGTCATGTCACTCATGACATGCACCAGACTATCTTTCATGTTGCCTTCTTGGAGAACACGAGTATCAGAGGTATTAGTTAGAAACCAAGGGTGCCCAGCCAGTGACGAAGGCAGCAAGCTCCTGCTTTCCCAGATGGCCTTTGGCTATTTACATGCTAACAGTGAGCTTCAGTGTCTTACAGATCCGTCATGGAGAGAAGATGGTTACCCCTTTGAAGAAGCAGATGAGAAAATAGTTGCCAGCTGATGTACAACTAAAAGTAAACAAAGAGAAACAAATGAGCCTAGGAGATCAAAGCAGGGAGGTTCAGGTTTTGGGGAGGCCAGTAGGAAGGTTAGGGTTTTTCTAGCATCCAGATAGATTTTCATATGACCACAACATCGTTTTTTTAATTGAAAGCTGTACAGAACTTGAGTTGGAGCAACTTGTTCCATTCACACAGGAATGTGTGAAGCACCCCAATACTGCTCGGTAAGAAGCTGGGAGGCTGGCGAGGGAGCAAGTTAACAGGTTTTAGGGAGTTTAAGAACAGGTTAAGTTATCCAAATAGCCATAGTGTCTCTCTGTATCGACTACGTAAGCAACACCCTACGGCAGCCGGCCAGGTCGGCTACTTAAAGCTGGGCAGCGGCAATATTCCATCCCAGGAGCAGCACAAAGCTCATCAAAAGCAAAGAAACCACCACCCCGGGAGTGGATCAGGAGGTTTGCAGGAGCAAACTCAAAGGACTGAAGCAAGCAGAACTGGGTCACCGACATCTGAGCACAAAACTGCTAAGCCTGAAAACGCTTCCATTTGTTCAGTGCCAAGCACAGCGGAGTCCAGATGTTTAAATTCAATTCTTTAGACAATGAAGATGATGGCAGCTACAATCCCCCAAAGTTTCTTTCAACTTTCAACACTATACACGTACATGTTTCAAAAAAACTTCAAAAAGAGAAACTGTGCCTCATTTCCTATTACGCTTTACACTTACACATACTCACTCACGTCCCAGCAGCAACCACTTCTTAGAGCTGCATTATAGCAGGCTTTCCATGATCCTGCTTAGGGCAGTGGATGATCATTAACCTTTGCTTTTTGGTGACTTAGCTCTTAGTCCAAACTTAAGTCAATACAGATAATTTGTTTCACGAATACGCAAGTATATCAAAATTAATTATCAAAAATGACCAGCACTCACTTGACATTATTATCCTAAAAGTTTTACCATTTAGCTCCAAACACAACTGGGAACATAAGTTATAAATAGACACTTAAATGTTCCTATCAACTGAGGTTAATCAAAAGCCATGAAAGATAAGCCGTTACCTTTTGGCTCAGGATGTAAAAGCCTTCCAGTTATTTGAAAGATAATTCCATTTTCACATATCTTCCCCACCTCGTTGCTGTACACCTCTCCAAGGGATGTGCAGTGCCATCAGAGCATGCAGAAACTGCTGAACTTTCCTTGCACAACTTTCTGAGCTTAATTGCAGCCTATAAAAGCGTTGGAGTTGCTGCCACCTATAGACAAGTGTTAAACACAAACATGCGTTTGTTACTGGGAAAATGGAAGTGCAAACTGACATGAAGTATATCTTTAATATTCCCACGTAAACGCATTGTTTACCCCACCATCCTTAATGCCAGGCTTTGTGCTAATGAGCCACATTAACGTTTATGTCACAAGCCAGAATCTGCTGAAAACATCCAACACCTCACATACTGGTCCTTGGACTGTCAGAGCTAATGGAAAATAAAAAACAAATTTCAGTAACATATTGGTTACTATGCTCAGCATGTTTAATCCGTAAAGAAAATGAATGACTGTGTTTTAGCTCTCTCAAATAACCAAGTATGGATTAACCTTTGATTTAGATTTAAACATGCCCAAATCTTGTTGTCTAAGGACTTAGCAGGACAACGTAACATTTTTTGATTGACTCACAGTAGCTGTGCATAGATTATTTAAAAGTACATTACAACCTCTCAGGGGGAAAAAAAATCAACTAGTGTACACTAACACAACAATCCTGTCCTTTTTTCCTTGCATATTATATGTGTGTCATCTAAACAAGCGCAGAATGCAGCCATTTACAAGATGAAATAAATGCAATTCTCAACATTATTGCAAGACAGCACTAGCATAAATTTCAGTGTTATTTCCACTGCTGGTATTTCTGTAATGCGAAAAGTGATGAATGAGTATCTACTTCATATAAATCATTGTAGGAGTATCTGGAATCACCAAATATAACTTTTTTGAAGAAGAATTTTTCAACCTTTTATTTTCCTTTTCAGTACATATTAGGGAGTCAGAAGTTCAAAATTCTCAGTGATTGCTGATCTTGATTCCTGACTTTTCACAGATGCTGAGTATCTAATACTCCATCCTTGGGGTTCTTGGGATCTGGGGCCACCGTAACATCTGTAAAAATAAAATCTGAAATATCTCAAGTAGGGTCACTCAAAATCCAAAACTTCACAAACCAGAGGCCATGTTTATAAAAAGGTCCTCCTTCTTTTGCCCTAGAACAGAGAACTGGCAGACAGCGTGACCCATTTGCAGAGACAAGAATATACCTCTCACAGCTAAGAATTAGTTTCTCAGATCTGAAGAAAAGAATAGATCTTAAAAAATAATAATAATAATTGTGAGAGATGAAAAGACAACTTTAAACATGCCATAGACAAGATTTCTTTGTCTCAATTTTAAAGGTTCAAGAAATCACAGTCTTCCAAGCTCTTTGAAGAACACTGAAAAGGAAAGGAAATCATGAATTGTTTCATCTTCCCGTCCTTCTGAAATGCAGATGTGCTCGGCTATGAATAGCTTCGCTTTCTGCCCATTGCTGGAAACATGCCTAGCCTGTGACTTATTCTGGAAGAGCAACGCAAGAGCATCCTGACAACGTTCTCCTAAAGAGCTTATTTTGTCTGTGCTTGTAACAATAAAAACATTGTTGGTCAGTCTAAGTGAGAAACTAAAGGAGCTGGAAAATAAACAGGGAAAAACAGTTGCTTAGAGAGTACATGGCAAGGGGTAAAATATAAAACCATAAGGCAAAGGGTAAAAGGAGTACTCCTGATCTCGGAAGCTAGAAGTTCTCTCCAGGCAAAATATGTTTTACCTGCATGGCTTTTTGCCTGTCATAAGCTGCTTCCATGAGGGTCTGCACCTTCCCGGGGGCATCTCTGCCCCAGTAAAACACCGGCACTCCAAGGACCATGTCCCCCACCAAATCCCACGGGCCTGGCAACCGGCCATACCTGGCGGCCCCAGAGCCTACCTCCCACACCAGGGCCACGCTCATCCAAAACCCCTGACTTTGCAGTGCATTTCCATGCAAGTTTCTTTATTTGGGGAAGTACCAGAGGTATATTAAAAATTACACTGAGCATCAGTAAATGCATAATGTTGCTCATCAGAGCGCCCCAAATTGCTTCAGCAACTAGAACTTTACTCTTTCATAAACACGCATCTAGTTTCTTCTGGATTAAATCATGCATTTTTCTATTGGCAGTCATCTTCTACCGTGCAGTTATGACAGAGTTAATCCCTTTATCAATATACTGAGCATACATACAAGTGTGAGTCATTAGCAGCACCACATGCTCAGTTTGTGCAAACTCAATTTGTTAAATGCCATATTCAGACATTTCCCAGCACCTCCACTTCAATGCAATACCAGGGGCATCGTCTTTGGAAAATTTTTCGGCATTTAAGGGACGTAGGCACCCACCTCATTCCTCTAGTACTTTATTAAGTGTCAGGCATGTTCTCAAGCTCCTCCTTACTTCAGCTGCACAGTCACAACAGTTGGAATTCATTTTTTGGGGACTCCACAATGTTAATAAAATGTATTATTTGTTACCAGAACATGCCCGGCATGTTCTAGTGTATTTCTAAGACTCTTCTTGTTGCAAACCAATAAAAATGGGCTTGAAAAACCTCTTTAATGCCTGTTACTTTGTGTGCAGGTTTTCTGCTGTGACATATCTAGCAAGTTTGGGTAGGCTTTGAACTACTGAAGTTTTGAACATCCATCAGCTCAAAACTGTTGATGATCTGCTTGATACAAACATTGATGTGTTCACCATGGGAACCGAAAGAAGAATATGTAGCTGAGCTTCCTATTTAAGAAGGCAAGATAGCAGAAAATTTTCCAGATGTGGGGTTCAATCCTTTATTCTTTGTTCAGTCTAGTCTCCTGTTGATTTAAAAAGCAGTTTCAGTTCTTCAGAAAACAGAAAATGAGGATGTAATTGTGGAATACATTATTTAACTACAAAGCAGCTAGCACTGGACAAACATAGTGAAAACAAATCTAGAAAATAATTAAATGAACACATAATTCTTTTTACAGAATAATTTTTATACTATTTATTTCATAATAATAAACAGATAACTGTACTGATAACAGTGGGATTATGTGCACTTTGTGAATTCTAGATAAAAACAATAAGTGGTTTTCACATGGTGTGTTGGTTAGGGTTAATTAGAATTAGTTTTCTATTCCAGGGACTGGCATCCTGCCTGTGCCAGGCCTATTGTCTGGAAACAGAAACCACCCCAGAAAAATCAGTTCGTGCCCAAGAGAAAAGAGGTATGGCCCTAGGGAGAAAATGGAGAAAGCAATATATTGATGAAACTCCCTCCTAAAGTAATAGTGGAGCACAGGGAGGGGAAAAGATCGTGACAGAGAGGAGATAACAAAGAGGGAACAGTTTCCCGAGGATGAGAGAGACCTGTCTAGATTAGGCAAAATGGAAGAACAATATTTGCATATAGAAAGCCTATCAACTTGAGAGAAAAAGCCACAAACTGTGGGCTTAATTATATATATAATTCTCAAATACAGCAAAGTTACAGCTAAAGTGCATTTAAAAAAAAAACCAACGCTTCCTCAACTTCTTCTACTACTAAGGGCACACACTGTGTTTAAAAGCACTAAGTGTCCCTACATTTCGCTGCACAAATGATACCTTTGCAGGAAAAGCAGGTACAGTGGGTCCTTCTGTGACAGGGTTAAAGCATATCGGCAAAAAGAGAGTGGTTAGGAGAGCTGCAGGTTGATGCACAACGATGTGAATACCGTTTTATTAATCCCATAGCTCTGTCCTCAGAGCTGCTGTCACAAAGGGAGAAAAATGCTGTAAGAAAACTGAATGGGACAAGGGACCTGTGATTACATGAAAAAATAAACAAGTTTCACTTGTATGATTTACCAGCACAGCTACTAAGTAGCCATTTCTAGCAACTTTAGTGCAAACTGCGTCATGTTGGATGTTTTTCTCAGATGTCCGGTAGCTGAAGTCACGTACCTGCAGGAGAATCCCAGGGTTCAGCATAGGAAAGAACAAAATGCAATTCTGTTCCTTGGGATTGCACAGAACTGTGGAAAACGTGGTTCATCCAGCCTTGGGGCTGTTAGGGTACAGAAGTGAAAATAAAAAAGAAAAACCTAACATTGTTTAAAAATGTCGCCTGATTTCTGCAAACTTGGCTCTGCGTGATGTTACTAACACCATGAGTACAATGTGACATTTTCTTCTTCATGGGCACGATGAGACTTGTTCAAATTGTACCTAAAATTTCACACATAGATAATGAAACAATCAAATCACAGCCTCTAGAATATCTTTGTAAATGTGTTGTGGGGTTCTGTTTTGCCAAGACATTTTCATGTTAATTCATGTCAGTGAGGAACACCTTGAATCAGAGCCACCTACATATCTGTGCTCCCTGTTTGGCAAGCTAGAGTAAATGCCGCAGTGCTAACGGGCTCCAAATTTTGTGAATTAACTTAGCCCTTAAATTTTTTTCCATTTTCTTAGAGTGTAATTGCATCTAATTGTACATTTGGAGCAAATACACATAATCACATTGTTATGACATGTAATTACCTAATTGTGATGTATAATTAAGTAAATAGCACAAGAAATTGTGCAGAACTTTAATAAATTTGTTAAAAAGAAGTTAATCTTTTCTGCAGCTGACAGAAGAAGGCATTTTCACCTCTAATGATCATAATCAATTTAACATTTTCTACCCTAATTAGCAGGCACTCTGCAGGCATGTCCGGAATACGCACATTCAAGCAAAACCCTGGGTGATGACATCTGTAACTTTTTAAGATGTATTTGCTATATGCAAAGACAAACATCTTTATGCAGAATTTAATGACCAGTTGCTATGGAAAATGCAATATCAGGAGAATCCATGCAATAGTATATATTGAACGCGTTCTGTTGGTAACCTTAAAAATTCACTGTGATAGTTCTTTTTATCAGCATGGCTCAAAGCGCTTTATTACCCGTTAACGTACATACATACGTTTAGTTACACAGCATCATTACCTCTATTTTAAGGGAGAGAGAGATTGCAGGTCCCACTGCAGGCAAGTAACTTACCCACGGTTCTGCACTCGGTCAGCAGTTTACTTGCACGTTAGGCAGCGATAAGGCCAAGCCCACAAAAATCAGATGCAGGCTTGCACCCTCTTGGCAAGATCTGCAGTGGCAGTATCTAAGGTGCTTCTACCAAGAAGAACAATGTGTTAACTAATTTCATCGGCAGCTTCTGCTCCTGGTATCGTCCCTGCCACTATTTGGTGTAGCAACACAATTCCTACACTGAACACAGTTCTCTCATTAGGATTAACTCTCAGTTCAGGAGTTGTTCTTCTGTGGAAGGAGACTTCGCCTTGGCAAGGGAGTTTTATTTTTTGTCATAGTTAAGTTTGTTCGTTGTCCTGGGAAAAGTTTGTCTATTACCCAATTACACATATACATTTTATACACACCCTGTGAGACTCACACACCTCCTCCATTGCTCCTTGCACCTGTGGAGAGGTTAGCTACCTAACATTAGCAAATACTAAAACACACAAGTCCCTTTCACATCATACAGAATTTAATTTTCTGGATAGACAAGCAACACAGGACTAAAAACAAGAAAAAAAAAAGACTGGTGAAATTTAAGACAGATTCTTAAGACACCAAAAAGGCTTTTCCCAGGTTTTTGGTTTATATTTTTCCTCCCTGGCATACAACACAGTCATGCCCAGAATGCTAGATCAGGGGCTGGCAATCTTCTCAAGATGGTCTGCAAGGCATTTCTATGAAAGGCTTAGCCAACTCCATTAGAAAATTTGCGATGCCATCAAGGCAAGCTCTGTAACATAGTAATGGTTTCTCAACAGGGGTTTCTATGTATAGCTCATTAGTAAAGGTCACACAAATACACCTTTTAGTAACTCCTTTCCAGCTTGCCCTACTGGTATTGACGGTGACTTTAGGAACAGCTGATTCATATCCAGGCTTTGGGAGCTTTATACTCTTCATGTTTTCTGAAGGCAACAAAACCCCAAATTGCCCAGAAATAAATTGAATCCACATGTTTAGGAGCTACTCTCTGTAAACAGTATGTTTCATTTAGCAAATATTTTGGGAAGTAAGATCAACATGGGTTGATCACTGAAGAAGTGATTTAGAAGATTGCTGTAAACACACATAACATTTGACAGAGCAAATATATGACAGAGCAACATTTGACAAATACAAAGCACTTTTCAAGGCGTAAAAAACAGGTTTTGTTTCTCCCTACATTACAAAAATAAACTGCAACTGAAAAATAGCCTCAAATAAAAAAAAATTAATTTGGCAGTGGGTATTTAACTTTAAGAGGAAAATCAGTATGTTACATACACACTCTGCAGCTATCTTAACAAAAATTGACACCCTCATGAGAGAGCATGTAATGTAAGTTGTTGGCAAACTGTCTGAACACCAGAAGAAGAAAGAAAGGAAAGAACCTGGGGTGACAGTAAGAATGTTACAATCAACCAAAACACAGGCTGAAACTCGCCTTCGCTTTTGCACTTTCCAGTTATCAAAACTTGACACCTTCTTTGTCACACCAGTATCCCAGGAAAAAAAAAATTAGCACTTCAAACACCTCCACCCACACCATCAAGCACAACTTCTATCCACAACAACTCTTTATCAAATGTCTTTTCCTTTTTTTTTTTTTTCCTTAATGATATTACCTTAAACTAGATTGTACTTGGGGAAAAAAAAACCAACACATACATCATCTGAAAAACAGAGGGATGGCCACATAGTAATGCAGTGCTATGAAAATGGAGTTTTCCATCACTTTCTAATAGACCCAAACTATTATAAAAATTTCCAGAGCAGTCACAGAAAGAATTTGGCAAGACCAGTTCATATAAATATCCATCTTAAAAAAAAAAAAGAGGAGGGAAAATATACATATTCTGCTGGGCTTTGGGAGAGAAAAGCTTAAAGCATTTATACAAGCAATCAAAAGACATTTTCTAGACACTGGGCTAACTGGTCTTTTGTTTAATAGAAACACTTTCAAAGACTGGAATTAATCCAGATTTGTTGGTTTGGTAAAGAACAGAATCCAGCTCACTGATTTAATGCACTAGATTTACTGCTATGTTCTGGCCATGTGAAGAACTGTAAATTGGATTTAGTGAACGCAAGCAAGTCAATAAATGCCAGAAAGCAGACGAGATACCAGTAAATCCACACCAAAACATTAGGAATCACTGTGAAGTATCTTAACCAAAAGGCAGTGACCCTGATTTTCCACATTCATGTAATTTTTGTCTATATTTACATCTGCCCAGGTGTAAATAGTATTAAATCAATGAGTTCCACTTAACACCAGCTTTTCAGGCAGGTAGGTAAGTCTACACCAGCTGAGGAGCCTGTCTCCACTCGTTTCTCTCCTCAGAAGATGATCCTCTTCAGCAGTTCAGAGCAGAGAGGAGGGTCAGGGGAAGGAATAACGCAGAGCAGGAGAAGGGGGATTGCTGCAGCAGAGCAAATGAGGAGTGAAGAAAAAAGTGGGGATTGGAAAGAGAGGAGAGAAGTGAGTATGAAACAGGCTTCTGTCATTACCCCCGCTGGTATTTTGGCGTCTTTGCGAGTCCTTCCCTTTCACCCCTCATACTCGTGATCTTAACCTCAGGAATCAGCACAATTGGAAAGAGCAAAGTTTATTGTTGACAGTGCTGTTACCACCATCTTTTGCCTTGGCTTTTGTGCTTATAAAGCTAGGTGGGACAATACCAAGGTCAGAGCAAACAGAGAACCTCAGCTGGGAGCCAATGTGGCACATCCTTGTTCCAAAGAACAATAGCGTGGCCCCTTCTGCGCAGCCCCATGGACGCCAGCACCAGCTATACACCCTGCACGATGGCACAAAGCCCCCTTCTCCATCCCCTTAGGCAGGCCCTTCTCTTTGCCTTAAATCACCTCTATTAGCACACGTCTTTTTGCATAATTTATTTCAATTCATCCTTGCCAAGAGAGCTGTTAAAAAAATACATTACCCTGTGGAGAATGTTGCCTGATCTTATTCTTATCTTCCTCCACAAAGAACCAGACACATTTGGGATCTATCACCACTGCATCGTTAATTTAACAGAAGTATATTTTTGATCATCCATGGTATGGAATTTAACAGGAAAGTACAAAATTTGTTGCAAAAATATACGGAGTGCTCTAAAATTTCACAGCTAACACTGTAAACTGATACGTAAACAAGTTTGAATCCCTTGTTTTTAAGGCAAACAACTGTAGACTCTCATTGTGTGGTTTCTTTTGCTCCCTAAGCACACAGGTACAAGGTCCACCAACAATCTCGATCTGCTCAGTCCTCTCCTCTTTTAAGGTGCACAATTTCATTGCAACAACCCATAAAGACACTTCTAGTGGCAGCTTCCTATTCTTTTGCAATCCATACGCATCCAAGACAAGTGGGGTAACCTGCTAAAATCCAAAAAACCTCCTTTTCCTCAATGGGCTGAGGAACTCGTGACTCCTGCATAAATTTCCATGTCCTCAGTTTTGAGGCAAATTTCAAATAGTCTCACAATTTCTCATGGTGTGATTTCCTAAACCTACAAGGAGTTTGGCCTTCCAAGCTTTCTTACTGCATTGGGTCTGGCTGGGATGGAGTTAATCCTCCCCGTAGCAGCCCTCACAGCGCTGTGCTGGGTATCAGTAGCTGGAAAGGTGCTGATAACACACCAGTGCTCTGGCCACTGCTGAGCAGTGCTCCACGGCATCACGGCTGTCTCCCCAGCATTTCCCCCCCATCATGAGTAGGCTGGGGGTGGGCAAGGTCTTGGGAGAAGACACAGCTGGGACAGCTGACCCACACTGACCAAAGGGATACTCCATACCATATGATGTCTGCTCAGCAATAAAGCTAAGAGAAAGGAGGAGGAGGGGGGCATTCATTATTTACGTTTGTCTTCCGGAGCAACCGCTACGCGTACCGAAGCCCTGCTTCCCGGGAAGTGGTTGGACATCGCCTGCTGATGGGAAGTAGAGAAAAAATCTTCGTTCTCTTTTTTTTTTGCTTCTGCACGCAGCCTTTGCTTTTGCTTTTTTATTAAACTGCCTTTATCTTGACCCATGAGGTTTGAGGTTTTTTTCCATCTCCTTTTCTCCCCACCTGTCCTGCTGAGGAGGGGAGTGATAGAGCGGCTTGGTGGCACCTGGTGTCCAGACAAGGTCAACCCACCACACTTACGCATGTACACAAATCAAATTCACATTTACAAAACTAACCTATTGATTGTGTCCCTCAACTATACATTTCATAAGATAAAATCTCTGTTCTTATCAGTGAGAGCAAAGCAGACATTGTTTTTTATGAGGATTTCTAAACACAATTAATCTGGGTTTAGATAGTTACATAAACCTCTGGATTTAGGCAGCATGAGCATTACCAGATCCAGACAAAAATAATCCATATTTTTCTTGCCCTGAGGTCATATAATCCTCCAGAGTGCTCCGGATCCTGCTCCGGCCATTCATTTCTGTCTCTCTCTTTACCTCAGGCCGCTTGGTTTGGCCTTGGCTTGTCCCACAGTTAAAAGAACTAGTTAAGAAAGTATGTTCGGACTTTTTTATCCTCTCTGAGTTTTTGTATACTGCTCTCCAAGTTCTCTTACTCACCAATGCTGTTTCTGTACAAGCAGGTGTGTGACTGAACACCAAGCATTTATGCTGCCTACAAAGGACCTTTCCAGGATCCAGCAGTTTCATGGCATAAACAGGAATTATTAGCTCTGTATAATGAGAGTCTCCAAGTCATCAAAAGAAATTCATAAGGAAAAGCACATTTACTGCTAAATAAAACACAAATATATTTTGCAAATACTAAAAAATAGGTTGGAAAGAGGGTTACATATTGATGCTTCTGCTTCACTCGCACATACGGTGGCATGTATTTACTAGCAGTGGTACTGTTTTCCCTTAAGTCTCATCAAAGATGTTGCTAAAGGTAGAAAATAAGATGAAAGCCATAGGTCCTGAAGCCTGATGCTAAAGCAGACCCCCAGTAAAAACCCAGCTCCCATTTAAAATGCCACTCCTGTTCCCGTCTCAGGAAGGAGAACGTGCCTTTGATAACTGTGTTAGGAACTCAGTAGATCACTGTGAAAACGGGGGATCTGGCTTAGGCTACAAATAACAAGTTTTTAAAGGTGAATAAACCATTTCATGTGGTTCACACTTGAAAAAATAACCAGAAATAACTTAATTGGTTCCATTCTCTCACATTCTATGCAAGGTGTGTCGGGTGCAGCGTTCGGTGACAGCTGCAGAAGGGATCGATGCAGCCGGGATGGGGAATAAACACACCCATCGCACACGTGCTACGTCATCACATTTAAATGAAAATTTCATCACATCTGTATTCTTAAAAACTTATTAGATATTCAGGACATGGGATGGAATAAAATGATAGTGTGCGCTAATTAGCAGATCATTTACAAATCCCAGACCCCTTTTCTCTCTGGTGCCCGTCTTGGCAAATACAGATACCACCACGGACTTCTTTCTCTGTGCTTCTATCCTTTATCTAACTTTGCCTTTCATGGGTTCATTGAAGCAATGTTTTGTAATAGTGTCAGATTAGTAGAAAACCCGAGGTATAGCAATTTGACAATGATATAGCTGTCATGATGGGTTCTACTTTTTGCTTGTACCTACTCAGGCATAATTAGAATCAAATATCTACCTCTCAGCGTTTCTCTTGGGCTCATCCAACTCTGAAAGCTCTCAGGCCATTAAGGCATATCAATTAGTAATGATTTTTTTTCAGCCCCCAGCAGCCACTGAAGCATACATTAAAGGTAATATCTGCAGTCAAAAATTTAATGTGCACATTTGAGAATATCTACTTTGATTAAGAGAATATTATCAGGGAAACTCATTTGCTTAAAGTTTTATATCACAGCTATTAAAAATATTTTATTTGCTGAACAAATGTCCAATGAACACTCCCATATCTGTTAAGTAATATTAATTGCACACAGGTTTGGAAAACACAAGAATCATTAAAGGATAAATGAGGCTGTGCAATAGCCCAGAAGAGCTAATGTTATCACTTTCCAGGCCACTTTTACAGCCTTCTTAGTAGGACCATTTTTAACTGAGTCATCATGGCCTGAGGAAAGTTACTTTCATTTTTTTAGTATATCTATCCAATTGAGTAGATGTCACACAGGCAGCACATTACAAGCACCAGAATTAGAGGGCTGTCACATTCCTCGTAGCTAGGTTAAGTCAGTTCAGTCAGGACTGTTTGGAAAAGCAATCCTTTTCACGTTCGCAGTCATTTCCAAGCCTGATAGGTCACTTACATCTTGTTTCAAATGCAACTCAAAAATTAGTTACTCAAAGATCAGGCTGCAAAGCAAACGTAATTAACAGTATGGACACATATTTAGTGTTAAGGCAGCACTAGAGCAGAAAAATTCCTATATGCAGGAAGCAGGAATACGTACTCACTCCTTTCCAAACTGGTTTAGGAACTGTGTTAGCTTGTTCCTTGTTTAAATTCTGTGTGGGTGATTTGAGATGTTTCACTAAGTACTGGACTGAAAAAACAGTTCAGCTAATCCTGGCATCAATTTAACCTTCGTACACCTTTTTCTGATAAATGCACGCAAATAAGGTCTAATCTAAGGTCACCACAAGTAGCAGAAAGGTTACCACAGGCTGCGAATCAGACTTTGTATGAGAGATGGAATTAAGCATAAGAACTGAGGAAAACAGAAGAAAAATGCTGAGGTTGCCTCACAGTGAAGCTGGAAACTTTTGATTCCACTTTGCATGCGATGAGAAATCTACCCTATGGCTGCTGTTCAGTGGCTGCGTTCTTGTTTTACTGCAGGTCTTGGCACAGCTCCTCCTGGTGCATTTCACGGTATGTTAATGGCAGTGACAACAGGAGGCTTCATGAACACAGGAACAGAAACCAAAAACCTTAAAGGCTGGTGCAGGTCCTTTGTGTTATGGCTCTGCAGGCTCTCTGAAGAGCTAATTCACTGAATTCAAAACTTCCGGACAATCTGCTTTGACCTTTCTACCTATATTTATTTATCTGTAAACACACAAATACACTGCCCCTCGTGGAACATATCACAAACTGATGAAATGCCAGGAGCAGATCAAAATCGCATTTAATCTGGTAGCCAGCAAGCATGAGCCTTACTATGAAGATATAGATGCAATTGAATTTGTCACTGCTTTGAGTGGCAGAGGCTCTGACTCCTCCTTAAGAGATGTGACCTGTAACGATTTTTGGAATACAAGCATAAGATTCATTTCCAAGTTTTTATCCTACTGTTATGCCTGTAAAATTGTTTCCACTTGAACGTACTTGACATTAGTCATAAATCTCTGGTCAAACAAAGGTGAAGCAGATAGAAATGCCATATACAACATTCACTTTTACCCTCAGCTGCCAAGAACCTTCTTGCAGCGTAGCTGACCTGATAATCGCTTGAAACATTCCCATAATGCTTTAATTATCTGTATAATCACCCAACAAATCTGACACCAGGTTTCTCAGCAGGAGTTTGCATATTCCTTCTCAGCTAGTTAATGCGTTACTTATATGAGTCTTAAGGTTTGGTCCAGACACGGATCACATACCTGGTACGACTCTTTCAAATTAGGCCTAATTTCTTTTTCATGTTTATTTTCCTTTGGATCTAAATAGTAGCTCTGGTGCGACTATATAGTATTTTATATCTGTACACAAGTTTCTATAGTAATGGAGCTAATTTTTCTCTCCATGCGGAAATCCCCTCGACCAGACAAGACCAACATGAAAGAAGCGTTTCAGTAGATGGCATCCCCTCACTTCCCACCGCCGCTCCCCTCCTGCTCAGCCACCACGATCATTCCTCCGCCCTGGGCACGCCTGGCCAGCAGTGCCTGGCACACCATTTGTCTCTCTTCTCCAGGAGTCACACATTTAAACTCAGTGAGTATGTGCATACTAGGGAGGAGTACCGTAAGATGCTGAATGAAAGCGTATGTGGAAAACAGATTTACAGCTTGAATTTTACAAGCCAGGATTTTTGCAAATTGTAACCAAAAATAATAGAAAACTTGAAGACGCACTTTTATACTTCACTCTATTGATTACACTTTGATATTAAAGCTTCCTTCCAATCATGAAAAAAAAATTTCCAAAACAGAGAAAGAAATATACTTCAGTCAAAGTGCCAAATAATCTATCTAGCCTTATGTGCGCACATATGCATACAAGAATTATCTACCACCCAGGCAACAGTCTACACATTCCCATTCCCTTTTGCAGCTATCAGTCAGGTTTGACCTTTGGTTCAGGCCTAAAATCTCCCAACCCATCCGTTCTACCTTAAGAAGCGCAGCTTCTTCAGGGAAAGAGATGATAATGTATCTGCAAGGCCTGACTCTTGGTGCGGTTGGAGGGGGGAAGTGCCAGCATAACAAATTGCTCCTGTTCAAACCCATCAATTCAAAACAAGCATCTGGAAAACTTGACAAGAATACTCAAATGACCCTTGTGTTCTGACAGCTGGAAAAGAGAAAGCGCTCTCCATGAGGTGAAGAAGTGTGCTCAAACTTTTTGCCTAGATAAAGAAACACATAGAACTGTTTGAAATATTTTGCTTCAAAGCCCATTAAATTAAACTTTCAGCACAAAGCATGATTCGTGCAGCCAACTATGACTGCACTCACAAATCTGTGGTCAACACCACCAGAAGCTGGTCATGGCAATGGGCAGGCTGCGAATTCCCTTCTCTCATGAACCTCCATTGCTGTAACAGATCATTCCCTCCCTATGAGAGGAACCTTAGCCCCTCTTGAACCTCGGCACATTGGGGCTGGGCTCCACTGTCTTCATCACGGGGAGAGCTGCTGCCTGCTCCACTCGGAGAGGCCATTGAGGATGGCTCCATGATGCACGGACTGCAATTTTGTTCCTTCTCCCAGTCCTGTGAAGAGAAACACCTTGAAGGGGGTGTACTATTACAGACACAATTTCAATTTGATTGTATCTCAGGATTCCCGATTTGGTCAAAATCTGCACTGAGGGAAAAAAACAAACAAACAAACAAAAAAAACCCCTATCTTGCAACATCAACGAATTCTCCTCATTCGGAGTTTCCTCACTTTGGGCTCTGTACATGAGGCATCTACCTATTCCATCAAAATATAATTTTTCCAATACGGTTGAACTAGATGATCTTAGAGGTCTTTTCCAACCTTAATGATTCTATGATTCTATATCCTAAAACTGTTCAAAACATAACAAACTGCTTCTGGAATTTCAGTGTTCCAAATTCTGCTCTTTCTGCACTGCTGCCCCACAGACTTCCCTTTGCTACTGTGGACCTAGACTGGTCCCCAAGCCTGGCTATATATTGTGTATCCAGGATGTGTGAAATAGGCCAGTTCGCCCACACCCCGAACTGCTCTGCAGGAGGAAACCAAAGGGAAATTGAGCAACCAGATCCATGCTGCCGCTGTGCTCAGGGGTGGTGTTCTTCAGACCTGTTTCAGGGAAGATGACTCTGAAGTTGTCGTCTTACTAGAAGATACTCATATAAATAATATTCTGGTCTAAGTTTATTCTGTTAGATTAAACATAACAATTGCCCCAGATCTTCTGATTGAAGTAGAAAACGGTAAAAAGGAAAGAAGATCCTCTAGAAGGCACAGGTCTATTTGGACGTTTAAAACTCTCCAACAGGCAGCAGCCCAAATCCTCCCCAAAGTGAAGGTGGTCAAAACGCCTGTAAAAAAAAAAATGCCTTGGAAAAATGTTTTCTAATGCATAGTCTGGTATGTTGGAAAACAAAGGCATAAGCCTCGGTACTTTGCAGTCATTTGTACAGGAGAAATAGCAGACATTCTTTAAATTACCTAGGTTTTATTAAACAAAAAAATGGTCCTGGTTTTAAATTGGTTTTGATTAAAAGTAGCTCTGTTTGGAGGTACTCAGTAATGCATTTATTGTTCAAAACAACGAAGAACCAACACTAATATAGCAGCAAACGCTGGACCTTATTTTTTGTGTCACAAGAAAAATTAACCAAGTTACATTAGAAAATGGGTCACAACAGGATTTGCAATAAACACTATATACAATATCAGCCATTTGTACAGAACACAGCTGACACACACACAGAGTTTTCTGGTTTATGCCTCACTTCTACGACTCTAAATTGATTTACAGCCCCATGTGAGACTCATAAAAGAGCCCTAGGCAACTCTATCCTGCTCACAGACTATTTGCAACACTGTGAATGTCTCAATTTGCCCATTTAAAAACATTTTCCCTTTTCCTTCCTTTCAAGAACAGATTTCTGGAGGGAGTAGGGTGAGAGAGATGAGGAAATTTAATGGTTACATAACTTGAGACACAAACAAGAGCATCGCCTTCTCCTACTCCTGATCCTAGAGAAACTCTGTTATTTGGCTGGGGGAATCACTGTTCCCCACTCACCTGCCCTAGTAAATACCAACATCTGTCAGCAGCACCAGCGTCGTCACCACACGAGTATGACACAGCGCTGCTGTGAAATGAATCACTGACTTTAATGTGACTTCAATTAGAAGAAAGTTCTGCTTTTATTAAGCCAGAAGATTTATAAAAACAGGGAATTTGTGTTTACACACATGGGAAAGGCCTCAAGAATGAGGCAAGGTTGGTCTATAAGGGAGTTTACTTATTAACCACCCCCTCCAGCATAACACTCTGATATCGGTTGATAATTATCCATCTTCCAGTTCAGGAATTAGGTACAGAGAAATGGCACAGGGGGTCCCAAGGTGGCACAGGAAATTAGAGACAGAACAAGAACCAGAATCTTCTGTCTGATTCTTAGTGCAATACTCTTTCTAATAAGCCACATTGCTCCCCTTCATTACTGTTTTTATTTTACTTCTCTAATGGGAAAATGGCTAGGGAGAACATTTTCTGTCAGGCAATGGGTATCTAGAGACCAAATACCAAATTTCACAATCATTTTTTTCTGTTCAACTCCACTGCACTTTGCTGGGGTCACACAGCAAAAGCTTAGCGCTGACTTTGGCCCTGTATCTACCTGCTTCTCTTGCTGTTACTCATGATGAAATAGGTATCAACCCCTGCTCCTCCTCAGCACTTTGGCTGGACTGATAAGCGTAACTAAGATGTATCTATTTTATTCTGTTTCTTCTTGACGCTGTGAATACTAGTCTTTCATTTCCATCTTCCAAAGGGAGGCAGCATTGCTTGGTTTATTTTAGGGCCCGATACCAATGAAAGACACACACAAGAGTTGGCAGGACATGATGAGTGATTAATACTGCTGGTAAATCTCCATTTTGCTAAGATCACTCTTAGCAAGACCCTGGCTTTACTCTAGGAAGTGACTTTGTGGTTGCTCTCGTCCCATGGCTTGGTGGCAAGAGCAGTGAAAGCCACCTCTGCCTGTTGCTGCCCCCACTCCCAGCTGCAGTGGTGTCACAGCCGCTACCTGCACTGCCACGCTTTCAAACACATCAGGGAGCAAAACCAAAGCACCTTTCCTTCTCCTTCTTTCCCAAAGGCTTTTTTTTTTTTTTTTTAAAGCCAGATCCATGGTCTGATTCACCATTGACACAAAATAAACTAAGTACCCTGTATTTCTCCCGACAGTAAAACTCCACAGCGCGGCATCAGCTTCCAACCCAGCTCTGCAAACCCAACATGTGCTAAGACCTTGGGTGGGTTGTGCACAAGTGAGAGTTACACTGGATACACAGAAGCTCAGCTGCTGAGAGCGGCCAACGAAGCCCATCTGCTGAGGAAGGCATCATTTAGGAAGCAGGGGGCTGCAGCGCCCTGCCCGGGGGCACACCCCATCTGTGTGGCACCATGCAGCCACCGAGTCCGCCAACAGCAGCAGTCATCTGCCCACCCAGCGCGACCATTTGAATTATCTCTCAGATTGCATTAATAGCCCCTAAAACACTCTGCTGCTCTTTCATTAAAGAACCCCTTCTGGTTTTCTACAAAACAACCCTTTGGTACAGAATGAAGTAACAAATCAGATGCAACTGACAATTTTTCTTTGCAGTTAGTCATGTGAGAAACGTGGCGATGGTTAAGATTAAAAGCCTTTTTTTCCATGAGTCATAAATTTTGAATAAAAAACTGCTATATTTCAGGACTGTGGGTTTTGGGAACAAAATTACAGTTAATCATAGAATCATAGAATAATTTATGTTGGAAGGGACCTGTGGAGGTTATCTTGTGCAACCCCTCTCTCAAAGCAAGCCAACTTTTACCAGGACCTTGTCAAACCTTGCTCAGAGCTTTGTCACACAGCTTTGCAAAACAGCTGGTCTGGTTTGTACATTTTTTTCTTTTCAAATTACTTTTTCCAGAGAACATGTACAATAGCAAATTGAAAAGTAGACACATAAAGGCTACTTAGAAGGCTCAAGACTCTATCACAATGTCTAATTTGAAAATATTATCAACATGACAAGTTTAGGTCTAATTTTTTTTTTTTTAAATCAATCCCAATAAAACTTATGCAAATATTCCACAAGGTTCAGTGTTCAAGAAATACTAGAAAAGATTTGGAGCTAGAGAGAAAATAAGGAGAGACAAGAGACCAGAATCTGATCCTTTTTATCCTGAAGCTGAAGTTATGTCGCTTGATGGGAATAACTTGTAACAGTGCATTCAAGATCTAAATTTTTCTTACTGAAGAAAAAAGACGTATGTTAGCATTGACTTAACGGCTAACTTAAGGCTAGGCACTGTTGTCCTTCAGTATGTCGCAAGGGTTTTCTTTGATAAAGTAAATCTTTTTCTCTCCTCATATAAAAATAGTTTATTCTCGTGACAATTTTCAGGAGGAAACAAACCACTCCTCCTAGCGATAGCAATTGCAAAGCTCTACAGGCACATTCACATGCACGGACTGGTTCATCACGGGACGGGAAGCTCCAGTGAGAGCTGCAGCTGGCCCTGGAGCTGCAGAGCGTCCACCAGGCTCACCCTCAGTGGTGTGGGACGCTGGGCTGGGTGCCATGGCGCAGGTCCTCAGCGTGGAGGTCGCCCACAGCAGCCGGTTGCCCTCCCCGGGCACAGCCCTTGCTTGCTGCTCCCTGGCAGCCACTATTGGGAAGGCAACCCAAACCTAAAACTGCTCCCAGATCTTTCAATAATGGTTGTTACGTAAGTGAAAGTGGTTTATTTTTAACACGTAGCTGCGTTTGTATTATATAACAATCCCCACCTCCAATTATTTTTGTTGCAGTCACCACAAAAGTTGTTCTTGCTTTTTCTATCAATCAGGCCAAGCGGGAGCTGTGTACATCACATGCCTGTCCGTACATTTAAAAGAGAACCACTGGAGGGTAATTATATAACATCAGATCACGAGGGAAGACGCCGTTGCCCTGGCCCGGTGCGGCACGTGCGCGCAGCTGCGCACAGCCCAGCTCTTTGGGAGCAGGAGTGGTTTACGTGGAGTGAGCCAAGGACTGCAAGTGACGAGGGCAAGGCAGTGCCCAGGAGGCAGCGCCAGTGCCCCACGTGTCTCTGAACACCCCCCCCTCCTCCAGATGACACTAGAGGAGTCGGGACTTTTGGAAGAGCCCAATTGCCATGGGAGTCCAAGTGGCAAATGAACATCTCTGAAACCACCTCTTCACCTCTCTGCGACTCAGCTTCTCATCTGTAAACTTGTGACACTAGCATCTCCCTCCTCTGCCTGGTAAATGCAGATTTAAAGTCCTTTGGGCAAGAATTGTCTCTAACGATATGTACATACAATGCCTAAGGCTGGGAGTCCCAGTGTCGACTGTGACCTCCAAGCATTCACGCTTTACAGAATACAAGAAAATGGGGGGCGGGGAGAAGCCTTTTAGACTATAAGAAAGAAGTCGAATCTGGCTAATTACCAAGAGCTTCCCATCAGGCTGACAGACTCCCACCGTGGACACACTCAGTGGTTGTTCTTTATTTCTGAGCTTTACTTTAATCCCTCCTCATTTCTCTTGTTTCATTTCCAGTCAGTTCAGGATCCTAATGTTTTTGCCAACTTATTTTTAATGGGATTGTTAGCATCCAGGAAGCCTTGTCAAATAATCATTATAGAGCTACTTCCAGGGACCCCTGCGGTTGCTTCCACTTGCTGTGCGTTCCCCCCCGCTCCCCTCACGTTAGCAGGGGAGATATTTTTCTCATTGGAAAAGCGTCAAATTAAAAATCTGGCTGTTTGACCCCGTCCTGTGTGTTCCTCCAAAGGTGTAGCTGCTCTGGCTGATGGTCCCTTTACATTATTACTTTCTCTTTGGCAATTCACAGTTACACATTAGCCAACAAAAAGGCATTTGTAAAACTTTTCTTGAGTAACAAATTGAAGTCTGTCAGCTACAGAAAAACCGTAAAACTGCTGCTCTTCCTCACCCAAATGGAAGAAATGTTGGTTTTAAATGAGACTTTTAGCCATTTCTATCTAAGAACATCTCACTGATTGCTCACCACCCACGGATCAGCCCTTTCAATGGCTATTGCTTTTCAGAAATGCTGAACAACATGTGTTGCTGAATCTCAGAGCTTTGCCCACCTCTGCTAAAGATGCTGCTTGACCTGCGGTATCTTCCT
Source organism: Balaeniceps rex (assembly GCA_013401315.1). Lineage (NCBI taxonomy): Eukaryota > Metazoa > Chordata > Aves > Pelecaniformes > Balaenicipitidae > Balaeniceps > Balaeniceps rex. The sequence goes on from VYZW01053062.1 coordinate 114,253, forward strand.
ATTTTGACATTTTCTGCCACGAACCTTACACCACAGCAGATTTGCTTTTCACCTAGTTTCCCAGTATTTATTTCCAGTTTTCTATATAAAGGAATATCAGTATCGCCTTCTATATAATCTTCATGGCCAGAAATCTCAGGGGTCCCAAAACCTTTAAAATTGAGGTGTAATGGTAGAGAGCTTGACCAGTTTCAGAAGAGCCTAGCTCCCACCATCTGCCATTAGAATCTGGTAGATTCTGGTGGACTGTGGCTATTGAGATATTCAGAAATCTTGAGCCATTTTTCTCGCAGCAGCTGGACCCACGATTACTGTCAGCGGTACCTTTACACGAGAGAGAGAGAGAGAGAGATTGTGGCAAATTGGTCACATGCGCTGCCATGTGGCACCAGCACTTTGTGGCACAGGACAATTTCTCTTTCCTATCTGGTGCAAGAGGAACGAGAGCTCTGTGCTGCTGTGGTCCCTGGCTCACCAGCTAACGCTGCTCCCTGAAGCAGTGATCTGTGATCCAGGTGCTTTACCCTTCTGAAACTGCTGTGAGATTTGTTGCGCTGGTTTCAAAAGAATATTGAGGAGAATCACCTGATTTATGTCAGTAACATGAAATCTCTACAGGTTTCAAGAGGAAACCCAGGAACTCGAGAGTGCAGAGCCAAAGCCTACCCTCTCAGCACCTGCCCCCCCCCAGCCTTTTCCCATTAGAGAAGGCAGCCGGAGTTTCCATAGCTGTGATTTTAAATGCGTTTTACCTTTTCCAGGTTTATTCTTTCTATAGGACAGGCTTGTTAGATTCCTGAGTCTGAATACATTTTGTGAATCGACCAAAAAAGATGACAGTGTAGAATTGTTTGGGGGTTTTTTAGGCCTACTTTACTGGAGAAAACGTGGAATGAGTGTGCTGTTTCATGCATTTGGTCTGGTGCTTTTGCAGGGACTCAGGGAGAATCTGCCTCTTGCCTGAGACAGTAAATCAGTTGGCAGGCATCCATTTTTGGCACTGTGCTACTTGCACTTTTCTGGCAGAGTCGAATATTGATGGGAACAACATAACTAGCTGGTTCAAAACAGTTGTCACTCGCAAAGGGGATAGATCCAGCATGGAAAGGGTCAACAGACATGTCTGAGGAAGGAGTTTTGTTGCTGTTTTCCTAATGGCCCCACCCAGGCAGAATTAAAATAAATCTGAAGCTGCTGTACCTTCAAAGGAGCTGAACCACCTTGGGACCAACTCAAGCTGGGGATACAGCTGGGGATGAAAACACCTTTGTGTGCTTGTTTCTCCCTAGCAGGTCACACTACTGTACGTGCAGACTAAATTATTTATATTCACACCAGGTCCCACTTAATTAGAGATTGACCTTCATTTTATTTTTAGTATTCAAAAGCCTGAGAAACCCTGACTCATCCTAGCTTGTATATTGGGTTTGCGTGGCAAGGTTTGGGTAGCAGGGGGGCTACAGAGGTGGCTTCTGTGAGAAGCTGCTAGAAGCTTCCCCTATGTCCGACAGAGCCAATGCCAGCCGGCTCCAAGATGGACCCGCAGCTGGCCAAGGCTGAGCCCATCAGTGACAGCGGTAGTGCCTCTGAGATAACGTATTTAAGAAGGGGGGGGAAAAAACCCTGCACAATTGCAGGCAGAGAGAGGAGCGAGAATACGTGAGAGGAACAGCCCTGCAGACACCAAGGTCAGTGCAGAAGGAGGGGGAGGAGGTGCTCCAGGCACCGGAGCAGAGATTCCCCTGCCCCTGGTGAAGACCATGGTGAGGCAGGCTGTCCCCCTGCAGCCCATGGAGATCCATGGTGGAGCAGATATCCACCTGCAGCCCAGGGAGGACCCCACACCGGAGCAGGTGGATGTGCCCAAAGAAGGCTGTGACCCTGTGGGAAGCCCAGGCTGGAGCAGGCTCCTGGCAGGACCTGTGGACCCATGGAGAGAGAAGCTCACGCTAGAGCAGGTTTGCTGGCAGGACTTGTGACCCTGTGGGGGACCCATGCTGGAGTAAGTCTGTTCCTGAAGGACTACAGCCTGTGGAAGGGACCCACGCTGGAGCAGTTCGTGAAGAACTGCAGCCTGTGTGAAGGACTCACACTGAAGAAGTTAATTAAAGACTGTCTCCTGTGGGAGGGACCCCACGCTGGAGCAGGGGGTGACAGTGAGGAGGAAGGAGCGGCAGAGACAATGTCTGATGAACTGACTGCAACTCCCATTCCCCATCCCCCTGCACCACTCAGGGGGGAGTAGGTAGAGAATTTGGGAGTAAAGTTAAGCCCAGGAAGAAGGGAGGGATTGGGGGAAGGTGTTTTAAGATTTAGTTTTTATTTCTCATTACCCTACTCTGATTTGATTGGTAATAAATTAAATTAATTTTCCCAAGTCGAGTCTGTTTTGCCCGTGACAGTAATTAGTGAACGATCTCTCCCTGTCCTTATCTCGACCTATGAGCCTTTCATTATATTTTCTCTCCCCTATCCAGCTGAGGACAGAGCGGTTTGGTGGGCACCTGGTGTCTGGCCAGGGTCAACCCACCACAGCTTGCTACATTAAGGAAGGTCAGTTTCCATTTTGTACCCCTGGATGGTGCACCCTGCATGATGCTTGCACTGAATTTCATGCCTTACCAGCCCGACAAAGGGACAGATAATCATGCCCAATGCAGAATGCATGTAGGCTACTCCAATAACATGTTTCAAGGCGTATTTACAGCTAATGACAGTACAACAAATTGCACAGAACTATATTCTTGACAAACTTCTCCCCTTTTTGGGTTGGCAAGTCATTTGTGAATTAACCCCGATTACTATGAATTTATTTATTGTTCATAAATATTCCCCAATTAGTTTCCATGAATAATTTTCAACCTGTTAGTTGTAAACAATTGATAGCTATGAATATTTGCTGTTCATTACTGATGTTGTAAGAGTGGTCACCAGGGGTATATGTTATTGTTTCTGCATTTTTATTGGACAACAACTGTTTTAAAGAGGAGAATAATGAATCCTAACATGAATAGTTTAAAGACTAAAGAATCCAAGTGACAATTATGAAGCAAAAAACCACTTCTGTCAAAATTCTTGACTTGGAGATGGTAGGAGTCCAAGAATTAACAAGTTATAATTAGTAGAGCCTCAGAAATCATAACGAACAAAATAATTTTTGTTCATAAAAATATTCTCAAGCCACTGCCTTTAAGTATTGTTTAAAAACCTACAGTGCCAGAGATCATACAACATTCTTTTCAGTGTGGCAGCTATTGTTTCAAATGCTAAGAAAATTTAGGTAGAAAGCAGGATTTGATAATAGTTCAGAGCACTTAGAAATACACTAATGAGTCTTTGCAGAAATAGCTCTTCTTGACCGGTTATTACAACAGCTTCACAAGAGGATTGCCATCTTGCATAATTTAACAACAATGACTTCAAACCTTGTGAAGTAAGCAAGTGAAAATGCTCAAAGTTTTTTATACATAGTCTCTACATTAACACTATTAGGAATTAAAACTGTTGAAAGGAAACTATTTGTTAAGAGTACCTGTGTTCCAAGTTTCACTTGCACAAGCTACCATACAGATCTTGAAACCATGACAAGTTCTTTTCTTGAACTGAACCTTCTTGGTGTAACCACTCCACCCTGTTGATCCTAATTTTGTGTTCTCCTTTTACATGGAGAGCACCTGTCAATGAACTATGCAAAAGTATGAGTTTCATGAAGAATTCTACGTTAAAAATCGAGACTGCAAATCAAGCACCCAAAAGCTGGAAATGCCACCGATCTTGCTATTTATTCCTCGCTAAAGCCCTCCTGTCCAATCTGTCTGCAATGTTCACTCAGTGTTTTGCCAAACAAAAAACTGATTACAGTTAAAAACTAAAAATGGAAACCTGGAATAGGATACACCTGGTAACATCAAAAAGCAGTAATGCTCTTCCCATTTATAATTACCTAGTAACATCAGCTCAGCTAATGCATATCAAAAAATGCTAGCCAGTAGGTGCAACAACGGGAAATGTGCACCTGAAGAGGATGTCAGCGTTGATGTTCCCTTGACCAGGACATGGGTTCCCAGAGGGAATTTTTCCCCTGAGCCTTACAACCAAAACACAACCATGAAATTCAACACTTCAGCAAAATCCAACTTCTCTGAATGGCTGAATGAATGTGAAAGCAGCCACTTAAGAGTACTTTCAGTGGACAACAACAACCTTTTCAGTTAAATTATAACATCTTCATCACCCAAATTATGACCTAAAGGCAAGATGTAAACCCAGACAACTCTGCAGTAGATAGGCTGTTCTGTTAAATGAGAACTTGAGAAAATGCTAATATGGTTTATTATACAAAGAACATCGACTTACAATAGCACAAGGAAGAAAAATAAAAGAATTTAATGCAATTTCTGAAAAAATATTTTGAGAAAAGTTGATGAATAAAGAGCAACATTAGGAATTAGGTATCATTCCAAGCATTTCTGAATTAAACACGCTACAGTCCAACAAACTGAACAAGGACCCCAGGAGTTCACTTGCTGGACGTGGAATGCTATGACAAGTGCCACATAATAACTCAAGAGAAAATTAGAAATTTTCAGCAGACATCAGCGCAGGAAACCTGACAAATAGGGCCCAACGCCACACACTGAGGAAAACCAAAACTGAACATCTGTTCGTTAACTGATCCCTGTCCATTGTGTGCACTGAACGAGGCTGCGGCTCTGTGTCAAAATAGAATGTGCTTATTTAATTAAAATCTCATCCTCAGAGACACAACATTGCACAAGGAACCCTGATTCTCTCTTTTTTAAAAAATTCATGGCCTTGTCTTTGGAAACCAGTAAAGTTCTTCTAATATACTTCTGTGTGCAATTATTATACACAAAGCCTTGTGCTGTGGTAGGAGGCCTGAGCTGGGAAAGCAGCAAAAATGAATCTTCACAAAGCTTGAATGTCACAACCTTCACCAGAGAAAAGCTTAATTTTACATCTTTCTATAAAACCACCCATGTCACTGATTTCATCTAAAAGCTAAGATTAGGTAATGGAAGGGTAAAGTAAAGCTTTGATGTTTAGATTTTAGGTCTGGTTGCTACAAGCACTGTAAATTGGTTCTTCAATAGAAAAAGGTGAAGACAGACAATGGATTCATCCCTGAACAAGATGGCTAAACTCGAAGAAACCAATATAAGTGTACTTTGGCCTGTCAAAGTGAGCTGTGTGAGGTAGATGGGCTATAGAAATGCAGGACTTGCCATACATTAGCAATCACAGAGGCACTCAAATCAGGACTGCACTTTAAACTTTTATTTCAAAGGCAACAAAAAGTGTAGGTTGTGTCTGATTGGAGTGAGCATTCCTTGATTTCATAGTGTCCTAAAACTTCATTCAAGGTTCTTCTGGAAAGGATAAAATAAAGTGGCATGCGGTAATTGTCTTGACGTCCTTCAGGAAAAATCAATAATGAATATGAGTGAAGGGTCAAGAAAGAAACAGATCCACTACTGGGCTAACCTAGAGGGTTTAAATCAAACTAACTAGATTTGATAAACAGTGAAGTCTCTCTCATCCCTGTATTTTAGGTGAACTTAGTTAATTATACTGCTCCTGAGAGCAAAGTGCTAATTACATCCTGGCAGAATCCCCAGGCCTAACAGCGTTGACACTGTGCATGTTTCCTCTGGGCGCTCAGCTTTCCAGGGCGCTGTGATCTGGATCCATGGCATTCCTGCCCTCCCAAGCCCTGTGTCTCTTCCTCTGCAGTGATGGGCAGTCATGATTAATTACGTGCTGAACAGACAGCCCAACCGAGCAGGCAGACTGAAAACTCTCATTGCCTGTAAGAGTGAAGAAATGGTGAACCGGGAGGGGTGAAGGTGGAGGGAAAAAGAAGGAAAGGATAATTCTGCTCTCAAACGTGTGGGCAGGCTACGTTGCCTCTGATGAACTGCCACTTGTCTTGCAGACGCTGCCAGTGCCGGTCCCTAGGGCATGAATGTACTTCCGAAAGCCTTAACCTTTACATTGGACATACAAAATAGCAAGACGTATAGCTTGTATTTTAAATTCCCCTGAGAAAGGATAAAATCCTCAGGCAGCAAAATTTCCTTCCAGGACTTCGCCCTACCCTACACTGAAATTTCACGTAACAAGTGCTCTTTCACTGCTTGGTACTCAGGATTACATTCAGGGAGCAAGTATAAATATGGTTACCCAAGACGGTCCACAACTCCTTAACACTTGCACCGAGAGGGAAAATTGCTAGACATTCTCTTTTCCCTCATTTTCTACTGAGCAAATTCCTCTCTGGTTCTGTGCACAAGGATAACTGTTATACACATAAGTTTTTTGCAGGGGCAATTAATGGCAAATAACACTGGATACCAAAAAAATGAGTCCATTTTCCCAGAGTTCAGATACTAGCAGTAAGCCTTCCCTGTGAGAGTACAAAGCTGATGAAGTCTGTTCATTTTGCAGCTCAGACACAGGCAACATTTGTTCCTTTATTCTTCCAAAATGAACATATAGTCATCAGATGAAATTGTTTACCAAATTTGATACTTTTATATAGTGTCATTCTGGAGCCTGAATAAGAGCAAATAAGGCAGAACAGTGGCACAGAGAGGAGGGAAGAAATTGCTCACAGAATCCAAACAAGCCTTCATTGTACTTCATGTTCTTTCTAAAACACCGCAGTCTGGCTGTGCTTTTTGTACCTTATTAGCACCATCTAAGGGAAGAAAATGGGAATCACCTAAAGGTGGTATGCGATCTGTAAACAACGGTGAAATCTTTTCACTGTATTGGAGATCTATGTCAGAATATTTCAACTCAAGAGAGACAAAAATCATCTTTTAGTTCTCACATGACTTAGAAAAAAGACTGATTAAACTTATCAGTGAAAAAAAATTCAGAACATTATCATGTACCTTACCAAGTGTGGCTTTCAAATTGAGCTTAACACTCGTGCAGAAATAAGAAACAGTGAAGGTTTTTTCCTCCACTAACACCAAGTCTCAAATTAATGGAAAAGGTGTGGGATGTGGTGGCCTACAAAAGACTGAAATTATTGAAAAGAAATTGTAATATTTTTTAAAAAAATAAACTAATATGCACTTTGTTGAGAGGCAGGGGGGAGGAGTTAATGCCTATCCAAAATAAAAACTAAAGCCTTGGATTCGTCGTCATGACAATTTGGTACGACAAAGAATCACCTAATAAATCAACTTGGAAAGCCAATACAGCTCAGCAATTGGCTATGGGTGTAGAAATTACCATCTGGCCATGCAGTGGGGCATTCACTGTCTGTCTTTAGATCTCTAACTCAGATACTAAGTTAGGGCTTTTATACTTAACGAGCTGAGAGAGTCCTCCAGCTTCTGGCTGGGGCACACTGGACGGCTGCTGGGAGGTGCCAGGGCATTAAGGAGCCCCTGCCCGGGCCAGTGCCATAGGGGAAACCTTCTCCTGTCCTGACTGGCCCTGGGGCCAGTGGGTTCATGAAGGAATAGTTGAGAGAGAAAGCCATGCTTGAGGAAGACCTTTTGTTGGGGGAAATAAAGCAAAAATGTGACCGACTTCTGAAAGGTGGTGTCTTATTCCAGATTTATGTTTGCTACAGTGCATTTTGTACTACCTTCTTTCTTCTTCGGTTCAACGCTGTTCAGCTGATTACTTATTTAATGTGTTTTCATCACAAATACTCACTGTATGTTAGACCCAATTTGTGCCTTTATGCTGTCTTTTCCTTTTGTCATTGGACTTCTGTTTGTGAGTTCTAATGTCTTTATTTCTTAAGTTTGAAACACAAAAATGTATTATGTATTAAGCAATTACAAATTATTACAAAGATTCTTCCCTAATAAAATAGCTTTACCAATGAATACAGAAATAATTTATCAGAATGTGAGTCATGCTGGCATCTGCTCCATTTGCAAAATAAAGGGACAGCAAAACGCAGAGTGAAATAACTGGAATACCTACATGAAGGAAAAACTATTAATAATAGGTTCTTCAATGTAACAAATAATTATAAAATGAGATACAATGGCATAACACCAAAGCCAGAGAAATTCAGGTAGAAATAAGGCACAAATCTAACAAAGATGACAAACAACCACTGGAGTCCTTTGTCGCATTTTATGCTGGGACCTCCATCATGTTCTTTTTTTAAAGCAGGACATGACATCTTTCCAAAAGCTCTACTCTGCTTCAATTAAGAATTAATTAATCTAAGTCCCCTCTTTTGTGTTATAAAGGAGGTCAGGCTAAAAGATCACAATGATAAAAAATAAATCAAATCCCTCTTACCTAGACTGTGAATAACGGCAAATATCTTTCTTCTTGTTCAAAAATTAACATTTCCACATTAACTACTTGTCCTATATTTACTTAGTAAATAGTGCTTATTGAGCTCCTTGTAAATGCAAAAACTTTATCCATAAATAATAACAGGACGATCTATTGCTTACATGGTAATTTCCTGTTCTCCCAAAGAAAACTTTCAGAAATTAATTTCCGTTTCTAGTACTTTACAATTTTAAATACAAAATTTGCTTTATGTGCTCACTCTGAAATTTGCTTCTCAAATTAGATATCACAGCAAGCATTCTTTCCCAAATGATCGTCCACAGAATACACAGAGAGAAAAAAAACGCAGATGTGAATGTAGTCTGACTGAATTTGTTTAGAAGTATAAACTTTTGTCACAGATTTTACAGAAACAGGCTCAGTTCAATTTATAGGCTAATTCAGCATCTCTATAATGTAAGGGAAAAGGATGCAGGAGCTTTCACAGCCAGTCAAAAAAGAAAGACCTGACGAGATGTCTATCTGAGCATCATATTCAATCTTTTGCTGCAAACCAACCCATTAATTTACTTGCTTTCATTTTAGCGGTCCCTATAAACAGATGTGGATTGCAGACAGTCAGCAAGTAAAACAAAATGAAAACAAAATCTAAGCGGAATAGAAAGAGGCCAAAGAAAACCAACACAAAAAAAAAGAGCTGGTTTGACATGACAATTCAGGTCGCCCTCAGAAACAATTTTCACCTGCCACAGCAACAGAGAGGGGACACAGCAACGGAGCCTGCCTTTACTCTTGCAACAACATGCACTCAGGTTTTGTTTCCAAAGCCTATTTCACTCAGCAATGTTGTTTGACTTGAAAAGAAGAAGGACAATGATGGTGAAGAAAAAAATAGTTCAGTGGTATAAAGGTTTACTAATCATTTATCAGCCTCTTAATTTTCTGAGGCTTCAGCTCATACCTACCTAAGCACTGTAGTACACATGATGACAAAGCCATTACCCCCAACTTGCTGGGGGCTGCATGGGGTGTACATGAAAAGAGCAGACAAACTGAGCCCGATTTCTAGGAGATGCCATTACCAGAATCAGAACTTGCTTTGGTTTCCCAGCAGAGGGCGGAATACATGAATTATTGTTTCTATGCATTAAACCTATTTGATGTCCATCTCGAACAGCACGCATGTCCTATTCCTTTTACCTGCATCGCCACTGGAAAATGCCCATTACTTGGGCCAAACTTTTTCTGAAGATAAGACAAAAGTTTTTGTCACCACATTTGTTGGCTGAATAACTTCTACTGAAGTTCATTTACAGCAGCAAGACTTCATCCAACTTTGCACAGTTTGAGTTAGCATGCAATGGTTTTTCCTCCTTTCCCCAAACCAAAGCCCCCAAAGGACCAGAAGGGGCCAGAGGTCTCACGGTACTCCCAGAGCCAAGGACAGCCTCTGGGCTATACCTTCACAGCACATACCACAAGACAGTAATATAAAGCTAAACGTGCTAATGCATGTAGCTGCCACTTTTCCTGAAGTATCGGCTTGGTAACCACTGCCAGCATTGTCAGAGTCCAGCACAGGGATAAGACACAGGGCTCCCGTCAGCCTGTTTGCCATCACAGACACGGCGATCACTCTTCTAGAACAATACTACTGATTCAGTTACCTTTGCTCAAGGAAAAAGACGGTACTATGTGATATATAGGAGCTAATACAGTGAAACAGTTAGGAAAACACATACTAGAAAGTCTAAACAATACAGCAATAGAGGAAACAGTAATGATTTGCACCCTTTTGTATCTGTGCAGGATCTAAGTTCATTACTAGAGCGTGTACCTGCTCAGGATGCTGTATGCTACACAGTGTATGTGATGTTCTTTAATCTAACAAAGGGTATATATTACACTTCCTTTGGGGAACAGCTTTTGTATTAATACCTATCTGCAAGTTCCTAAGAACATCGCTAGTGCTATAAAAATAATAAACCGTAGTAATAACAGTAAGTTGTATTTGTGAATACATCGAAGCTTGATCAACCCAAAGTTCATGCCACAGCAGAGATTTCATTTCCACTGAAAAAGGCAGTAAGATGCTCCTCTACAATGGGCTGCAGTGAGCTTTTATAAACTATTTTATATCTATCAAAATTATGCTCATCGTTCAAGAATTGCATTGACTTCAAATCCTCAGGTTGCTCTAAGAGCACATTAGCTTTATTACTTTAGATTAGCTTTATAGATTGTACTAGCAGTCCATTTCAGTTAACAACTTAGCAACCCACATATTGAAACACATCATTTCATGAATCCCCAGATTTATAAAACCGTGTTCTCCTGTACACGGACACAGATCCAGTGAAGTGAATGCATCTTTACTAATTTGTGCCAAAATGTAAGGATTATTGTGAAATTTTGACCCCATCAAAGTCAATGACAATTTCTACTGGTTTCAACAGAGCCAAGTTTTTGCCTCTAGTTTTTAGAATTCCTCCCTGCTTCTCTACAACATCTTCTTCATGTGCAACCAGAGGATCAGCTTCATCCAGCTAATTTCACACATCCACACAATAAGTTCAATAAGCTCTACATATATATTTATATGAATGAAAGGGGCTGCCTTAGGATGATTCAGGAACTCCAGCATCCCAGCCACACTTGGAAAATCTTTTTCTCCCTCTCTGTAACATAGAGTAACTTCGCTGTTGATGGAACTGAGGAGACTCAAGTCAGTGAGTAAGGTGAGTGTTAGAAAGAGTGTATAAAGGTAAAAGTTGTGACTGGAGGATGACTCAGAAGAAATGGTCCAGCCTCTGTAAGCAAAGCTGAAAACATAAATGCACAAAAATTGAAAGTTTGGGGATGAAGATTAGATGTGAAGGACATGCTTTATCCTTCCTGCCAGTTCCTTGCAGTGCTGGTACAGGTTCATGGGGCTGGGCTGCAAAAGTGACATCCTTGCCCTCCCTGGAAGAAAGAGCCTCATTCAGCAAGAACATTTATTTACCCAAGAGCATGATATTATCTAATTATTCCAGGGAGGACATTTTTCCTACAGGTATTTTAATAGTGTGAACAACAGAAAAGGAATGTGTACCAGCCCACAAGTTCAAATAATAGTTAACTTCAGACATGGGAGTCCCTGTACACCTCTCGAAGACTGGATTTTCTCTTTGATTTCTTATCTAGGTACTTCTAAAACTATTGACATGTACCCAAGATCCTCTCCCCAGAGAGGAGGATTGTGGGAGCCTGTATTTAATCACCCCAACCCTAGTGCATGCAAGCCACATACTTAGGTTTTATGCAGGTACTGTAAATTTCTCCATCAGAGACTGTAGTGCTCAGGAGATACGGCCACACAATTTCAAATCCTATTATTTGTTGACAGGATTTATGAAAGTCCCTCCCACACACTGGTTTGAAAGTTAGGCACCTCATTTCTTCCCCCACTTCCTCAGGCATCAATCTATGGCCCTTAGCTATGCATCCGCACATGCTGTTGGCTTAGTTAATTTTAATCCTGCAATATTCAGTCTCCTGCGGAGGGAACTCTGCCGTCACTTCATATTATTTTTGAAGCCTCCCTATTCGTTTCCTTTTCTATTCTTCTTCCTTTCCACTCCAGTATGTGTCACAAGCATGCTGACATGAGCATGTTTCATTAAAGCAGTTGTCTCCAGCTGTGCAAACAAGGTGACACGGCTGTAGAGCAGACTGTGCCTTAGATCTCTTCAGGCTCTCCTAATTACAAGCCTTCACAGGACGAGACTGAGTTTCTCCTGATCACTTAAAAAAAGATCAGTTTGGCAAGGAACCCAAGAAGTTACTTGGTCATCCCAAAGCAGGGCAAGATATACATAAACTACTTTTAACAGGTATTTATCTAAGCTGTCCTTGAAGTCCAGCAATGAATTTCTCTAGGCAAGCATAGTACTTAACTACACTTACTATTAGAAAAGTTTTCTGAGGTGTAACCTAAATATCCCTGGCTGCAGGCATACATATATACTTTAAGTCTATTGCATCTTTTCACAGCCCAGTGAGCATAAGGAGTATTTTTCTCTTTGTGGAACCTTTCTACATATTCAAAGATGTTGTAAACCCTCAGTTTCTTTTTTCCTAAACTACACTACACTAGTTCTTCTAGTATTTAACATTTTGTAAGCAAGAAAACAACAACAACAACAAACCTCTCGTCATTCTCATCTGGTCTCCCTGGTTGAGATCTATCACTCATCTTAAAGGCCGCCACAGCACCACAGAAGATGGAATGAACAAATCCTGTGTCTTAAACACAGCTCTTGGATTCTCCCCAGAGTTACCTTTGCCTTGCCATGGTAAGGTAATGTCAACTCATATTTAGTTTGTGATAGAAAACCTGTAGGCTTGGTCAACTAATGCCTAACTAATTATTCCCCGTTTAAGCATTGCACTTTTGGATTTTTCCATCTGAAGCGTACTTTGCACAAGTATTTAATGATTTGACCTTATTAATTACCAAGCAGTTCCCAAATTTATCAAGAATTCTGATCCTTTTCTGCAAAGTCTCTGCAGTCCCTTCTAGTTGTTACCACCTACAAAACGTACAAAATAAACTCAATTCCAGCAGCCAAGACCTTGACGAAAATATAGAAGTGAACCAGACCAAGAACCAGAGTTCACTTACTATATGTCCATGACATGACATCAATGGCTTATTTCAGTACAGTTTTCAACCAGCTGTGGACATACGCTACAGTGATGTTGTGTGGAAAGCACTCCCTTGCTGTTTCAGGAATGACATGCTGGGGTGTGCTGCTTGCCTCTTGTATCCATCCAACAACGAAGGACATTAATTTATCGTGACAAGCAACCTTGCACATATTTAAGACTGGCTCTCTCTTCCTGCAGTCTGCTTAAGCAAATTCAGCCTGGCTGAGTATCGCGATCCTCCTGGAGTATATTTTCCAGTCCTGAGGTCATCTCTAGATTTTTCCTTCAAAGAGCTTTCACACTTAGAGCACAAAATACAGCGTGCTCTTTGATCCTGACCGTCTACCAGGTCACAAAGCATTTTCACCTGATCTTTTAATAGGACTTGCAAAAGAAGTCCAGCTTGACTGGTTTCAGGGGATCTATTGCCTCTCTGGTTAAGACACAAGGGACAATGAGTTGACCATCCACTTCCACCACAGCCAGTTGTAATCTCCATCACAGAAATCCTAAAACATTTGACAGGAACAACTGGGTTTTGCCTGGATGTAGAGAGCAAAGCCACATGCAAAGCACAGCCCCTGGGGGATTCCCACTCTGTTGAGCTGACACAATGCAGATCGCAAAGTAGATTGCTCAGGGCAAGAGGGGGTTTTAAAACTTTTACAGATTTTGGAGTATTTCCTGGGCATATCCACTGGTGCTCTTCAAGAGTGTTACACGAACTCGGAGGAAAAATTACCTCTGTGTCAGGAGGTTATATAGCAATATCTGTGGAAAGGGAAGGAGAAATCACTCACCTCCCCCTATTTAGTGAAAAAAATCATCACTAGAGAAAGTACATCAAACCCACTATAGGTAGCCTGTCACAACGTTTCTCCGTCTAGCTGCTTCACGCAAATATTCAAGTACTCCATTTGCCCTGCCGCATAGCAACAACTTACATGAGAAAAGAGCCTAAAAAGAGCAGCACAGAGTAGACAGTGGGTTTTGTTACTCTCTAAAGAAATCCTTTTCTCTATATACTGTCAGTTCAGGCAGAAAAAAAACATCGTGTGCCATTTCAGCTTTTCCTGATTCACTGCTTTAAGCTGCAGTCAGTGTCTCAGGCATTCTCCATCTTGTCCCATAGTTATTGACAGGGAAGGACAAGGAGCTTCCAAAAAGTCATACTTTGCACATCTTGACACATCTGCCTTATTCTCCACCACAGTTCAGTGTCATCTTTGCCCTCTGAGGTCATTCCTTTTGCATTTTCTTGTGTTCTTCTGTTACCTCAAAATGCTCTATGCAGACTCCAGCAAAGCTGAAAACTGCAGTGCCTGAAGCTAAATTATTTCCTTCACAAATAATATTTCTTTAATATTCAATCCCTCTTGATCAACTTTTGCCATTGAGGAGTCTACTTGTGCTTTGTACTAGCACCCAATCTACAGCTTTGGCACCCTTGGTGACAGCAGTGGTTTACCCCTCAAACTTTTTTCTCTCCCTGTCCTGGAGTTATGCATTTCTCTTTCATGACTGTTCTTTCTTATTTGTGGGTCACATCCTTGTTCAGTCCAGAGATTTCAAAGCATATTCTTACCTTGTATCTTGTTACTCTAATGCTCAGCAGATACAAATCATTGTTGCTGCATAGATTTTAATAATTTATATTTTCTATATAAAATAGATAGTGTTTTATTGGTCCAGAACTGAATCCTCAGTTTCCTGAAATGTGTAGTCAAAAGAAACCAAGAGTAGATTTTAAAATATACTGAAAATGGATTCATTAAAATATCAAGACAGGTTCTTCCAAAGCACATTTCCCTCAAAACACATTTTCCCCAGGGCAGTCCTGCCTCTCACTGAACTCTCACTGTGCATTACACCCACTTCTTGATAGCTGCTTCTTTCTCTCCCACACTTGACTCTCTGATCTTGCTGGTGAGGAAGGAGGCAGCCTTTAGCGAGTCCAGCCTGTCTCGGCAGGTGGCTTCTTTACTATAGCCATCTGCGTGCTGTACCGCAGCCAGCCAATCTTTTTCTTCAATGGTGTATATGACTCTTATTTTGAACCCAGATCTTTAGGAGTTAGATGTAATTGCGTGCTGACTGGTGGGCGTGGAGCACAGGCACAGCTTCCAGGTTCCTGTTTGGCTCAATCCATGCGCTCCCGGTGGACACCCACGTTCACCAACCTGGCAAGACTGGTCCATAACCTACAAACAAGATCTCTGCATCCTCATCACCTGCTGAATGGGAGTTTGTTACAGTTCAGCATGCAGAAAGCCTGAGGCCACCCTTATATACAGCAGAGGGAAAATAGGAGCTGGAAGCTGCACATGGAAAGTAGTGGGACCCTGATAACAGTATTGGATTACGTGTTTTGACAAGTAGGGAAAAAAGATACTGAGACAGAAGAGAGGAGGAGACAAGTAGATCATATTAAAGGAAGAGAAGATACGTTCATTCTTCATACGCAGCTTGCCCTAACTAATCAGATTCTTCCTTCATTTGTAATTATTTTGCAAAAATCAATTTTATTCTTATCTGATTCAAATTACTAAAGAATAAGCAGCTTGGGTTCCAGTATATGGACTGAGAAATAGTTGCTTTGGTCTTTAGCAGTCTGCATTCTCATATACAAATGATTGAAGTCTCCCAACCTTGAAAGACCTGTCTTCATTTCCGAGATTGCCACATAGTGATTCCTGAATCACCTTCAGTGGTTACAAGGCTGGTTAGAGCAGCATGGTGAACAGCTCTGCACCAAGCTAGACTCCTGCCCACACTTGAGCTTGTATCTCGCTATATTGAGATGCACACAAGTGCTGCACTGCAGACAGCCCTGATATAGCTTTTCTCAAACTACAAGGAAGGGACTCAAGAGGCTCCTAAGGGCCAGGAGGAGAGCTAGAGAAAGGTTCAAGGAAGTTCTCCATTCAGAAACCTGCATGAGCTACAGCTGGGAGAGAGGGATTGAAGAGGGGGAACAGCTGAGTTCACTCGCAAGGTGAGCACTGATCAAATTTTGTCAAAATCTGTTTTATGTCAAGCTTTCCTTTTCTGCAAGGAAGAAAGGTTCACACTCTACAGGTATGCACTCCTGAAGCAATTTTGCTAGGAGTAATTTTAGTCCTGCTGAAGTCTGGCTGGTTTGGTTCATTTCCCCACAAATGTATTGATGTGCTGTTATTCCTATCACGTACGGCCCAACGTCAGGAAGTTTGTGCATTTGGGCCAGGTTTGCAATGACGTGGGAGGCAAGACTCACACAGCTAGCCCAGTGCTAGCTGTCCTCAACGTAAAACACACGCCTGTCCCTTGCTCAGATGGCCTCTTCCTAGCTCCAGGTCCTGGGAATTTAGAATGGTATCTGTCATATGCATTGCAGGATCTCTCAGTGGCTGAGCACAAGCAGGTCAGTGGAGGTCTCTCAGGTGAAGATGGCTGAAGTCTTGAGGAACTTCTTTGCCGTTCAGTAGGGTTGAACAGACTACCATCTGTCCCTGGAGGACACTTTCAGATTTCTCTCCTGTATTTTCTCATTTGTTTTCCCAAGGTCTTTGTGACTCCTAACATACCTAATCGATAGGCAAATACTCAAAACAAAATCTTTTTATACAGTCTATAGCTTTTCTACTTAATTCTTCCATAGCCTTACAGCAAAGACAAAGTTAATAAAATAAACTTCTTGTTCTCCCTCCAACTGAGCTGCTAGATTTCTTTCCTCATTAACATTGTATAATATACCCTCGATTTGCAGCCTCACTAAACTTGGAGAATTTTTTTTGTAATACAATTATAAAGTTTGTTTTAAAGATGAAACACGGGCATTTAACCTGCCAAAAACAAAGTTCAAGCCTGCAGCTTCCTGTATTTCTGCCACTAAAGATAACAGACCTGATCCTGCAGGATTTTTACTCAAGGAAACCTCTCAAGTTTGAATGGGAATTTTGAGTAAGCAAGGATTCATGGTGAAATATGGCTTCAAATCCCTGCTATCCTGTCCAAGGGCACAATAAATTGCTCTCACGTTGGGAGTCTAACGAAGATAAAGGGAAAGGAATCCTCCCCTCAGTCTGGCATCCCAGTGCCGCTAATGAGTTGTAAGGGTTATAGCAGCAGCAAAAGCAACTATATACCCTCTAAAGGAGGCTGTTTCAGTGGGAGCAAAGCTAAAACAGAATTAAACACTGTCAAAACCCCCATCTTTTATGTTCACTGCTGAATATTAACTCAGTGTCAGGTCAACTAGTCACAACCTATTGTAGCTCACTCCCTCCGGAGAGGAAATCTCAATGACAATACTCAGCTGATGGCAATGAACGATGGATCAGAGGGCACATCCAGCACAGCATAGTCTTGATTCCAGTCAGTTTTAGCAATTCTCCTCATTTTTAGACTTTTCACTTCTGAATACTGTGTCACCAAATGAGTCAGAGTTTTTCATCCAGGTGGTATTTTTCAGGGCACAAGCTATGCCAGCGACAATGTTATTTATCTTAGTCTAAAAGTGCAACACAACCTATGTTTATTCAGCTAAGGGAGTCCTATTTCCTTTTCTGAACATCTCTCTTCCATTCACATACACACTGCAGACACGATCTTTTTTCAATATGTGCTAGGGCAAATTAAGATTCATTTAAAAGTGGTGAATTTGTAACAATCCAAAACTGGCTAACTCAAAACTGGACCTCACATTTCTAGCGCTGATAGTCTTAGCTATGAACTGATTCAGCACTGAAATCTTGCTGTCCAGTTTCAGTTCTCCAAGTTACTCATTATAACCACATTACACAGTTAACAAATGCCCCAGTTTATTATGGAGTCAATTGCTGCAATCACCATGTATTCACCATCTCTGGTGTCTCTCCACGTTACCTTACAGTATCACATTTCACTATTAACAACAGGCTACGTAGTGGAACCAGAAACTCAGAGAAGAAAAGATCAACATGAATAAGCTGTAGGGCAAATGCAGAGAGAGGGAAAGCAGTTATGAAAATGCCCTAAAAGCCTGTTTTATAAAGAGAGCATGCAAACAGTATACTATAATACACCTGAAGATAATTGCATTTAACATTTCCCCCCCCCCGTTGGGTCGCTGAGGAGGCAAACACCCTTGAGCTTCAGGGTTCATGCCGTCTAGTCACAAACATCAAGCTTTGATTTACAAAAAGATTTAAAAAAAAAAAATTAAAAAGAGAGAGAGAGGAAGAGCAGGAGAAGCAGTGGATAATGAGGGAATATTTGGCATATTTGGCACATATACTAAGGGTGAAGTCAAAGCTTCAGTCATGGCAGACCTGCGATCAGATTGCTGGGGGAATGTAATAAAAGGGCTACCCAGCTGGAGAAATTAAGTATATCTAACACAAGAAACAGGGCAGGTAGTGATGATGGAGCATTGGGTTTGTCCCAAGTTAAATTTGACAGTGGATAGCATTCAGAATGAGGGAACAGCTCAATTAAACTAGGAAAGAAGGGAATCACTTCAGAAATGGCAAGACATACACTGCCAATCTACGTGTCAGCAGCAAATAACAATGAAGAAATACTCAATTTTCCACATGGCCTGGATGTGTTTCTACCACACAAAATAAGGTATGCCATGCACATTGCTGATGCCAAGACCCATGCAAAAGTCCCTTTTATTGTTTGCATCAACTAATGCCTTGTTTTTCTTAGAAAAAAAGTATTCAAAGTGTTACCAATAAAAGCATCTCCTGCTGCACTGACAATGCTCAGCAGACTCTAACTCCTTGTTCTTCCTATCTCCTGAACCTTACCCAGCCCATTTCCCACCTACCAAGTGTCTCTGCATGTTTCTATTCACTCCCAATCTCTTGTCTCTCCTCTACTACTCCCGTCTCTCCCTGCTGCCGTCTCTCTTCACCTTTTCCCATGAAACGCTCTATCTCCGCAACACCATTCAACACCCAACCCCAGTCTTTTTCCAGTCTCCCCTCCTTAACACCTTCTTACAACAGATACAGCGAGCCTAATTTTGTTTTCAGAGAAGAGTTTGTAATGATGAGCAAAGCCCTCTAAAGTTTTGTGGATCTAGCTCAACTAGAGAAGTGTCCCAAAATTTCCAATTTCTCTTCTTAAAAGTCATGAAAAAGAAACCTTACCACAAGATAGGGAAATTAGCAAGAAACCTAGTGTCCTTCACTGAGTTTGTTGCCTTTCCAACATCTTTGGATTACACAGGCTGGATGCATTTCAGCAAAATGACACAGTCTTATTAATGCAAGTAGTGTATGGTTGGTGCTAAACATGTAAAAGTGAGTTAATATTTAAAATGATAGTAGCAGTTGTACACATTTAGAGAATTGGCTCTTGCAATCATGAATGAAATATGGCAGCCTCATACTTCATGCCAGCAAGAGCACTCAAGGAAAAGCTATTTTATGAAACTTCTAGTAGAGACTTCTAATGATTATTAAACTAGACAGGAAACCCAGAGCTTGAAGCAGAGGTCATCCATCAGAGTCCTGCTGCTTCTGGAGCTACAGCCACACATGCTGATCCCCTCCAGATTTCCAGTTCCCAAGTCCACACAAAACTCAGTGAATAAGATTTTCCCGCACGAAGGTGAAAAGCTCCACATTTCCACCTGTATGCCTGCAGTGGCAAAACACCAGGACAAAAAAAAAAATAAAAATACATCAGCCTCACGCTGCAAACTTTCTTTTTGCATTACCTGCATGGAAGGCTGGTCTCAGTATTTGGACAAGAACTTTATACACACGGCAGCACTAGTACAGTAATACAGAAAATTAAAAAGTCTGTGCCACTGATCCTTACAACATTAGGGACATAAATAGGATTGAGCCGCTTATGCAGGTACCTTCAGGACAAAACTCTTTTCAGACAAGAAGAATTATTTTCCCACTAAGTACATGTACTTAAAGATAAGAGTAAGCAATTAAAATTAAAGTATGTGCCATACCATGACGAGAGCAGCCTTCTCTTCAGACACACCTCCTTTCCCTGCATGCCCCAGAAGAGGCAGCCTCCCTTCCCTTTTGGCTGGCTGAGCAAGTGCAGCCTAAGCTGTCCTGGGTCCCTTGGGCATGACGTATCTCCTACACTGCGAGACAGTGCAAGTGATCAGGGAATAAAGCAAAAGCAACATCCTGCCATCCTCGTTACAGAGCTGAAGCCCGTACGAATTCAGACCACGACCAGACCTCATTCGGTTGAGTCCCTGGGAACGCGCACTCCCACTCACAGCAAATCACACCACTTCCCAAACCCATTTCAAAGTTTATCCTCATTCTAATTTAATTAATCAGAAAGATATCACCTCGGTGTGCCACAAAGGTAGCCAAGGAGGAGGCCAAAGCAGCCTTTTTCTTTTTCAGTTAAAGCTTATTTAAGAAAAAGAAAACAGAGTTTAAGAATAATCATTGAGTTTCCCCCTCCTTCCAAATACTACTTTCCACTTTTAGATCACAGTGTGTTGTCTGGATGAGCACCTTATCGCTAGCCAACGGGGGAATTCAGTGTTTGTATTTATATTTGCATTTATATGGCATTTTCATACACTGTATCTCAAACCACTGACAGAGCAATGAATCACAGACCTGGGAGTGGTGACTACATGCATCACGGCAGCAGCATCGCACAAGTGGTACAGCTGGAAATGCTTTGGGTGCTAATTAATCTTGGCTGCTACTAATTCACAGAGAGGAGAGCCTGGCCTGACAGATTTGGCTCTGCCTTACAGTTTGGAGGAGAGCTCAGAGAGACAGCATTTAAAAAATTTGCTTTGGGAATGTCTGACATAGCATTTCATTCAGAGGATGGGACCAGCACAGTGCTCTCAAAAGACAGCAGGTGTTGTAGATGCATGACTAAAATACCATAGTATACTATGGGGTTCAAGTAATTTTTTCTCTTTTTTGGGTACACAAACGGAACACATCTGAACTATTTGGGAACTTAGAAGATTAGTTCATTTAGTATGAAGGCATACTAAAAAAATCACTGAGTATATTCAGGAGGAAACAAAAAACAACAAAAAAACCCACAAAAAAACACACCAAAACTACTCAGCTTTCAAAAGATACCAAAAAGAATGTAAAATTCAGTCTGCTTAGAGTCTGGCTCTGGCTATTTGCAAAACCTGGATATGGCTTAGAAAAACAAACAGATCAGACCAGAGTATGTGGTTCTCATCCCTCTTTAATTTGAGATTCAGGGCTAGTGACAGCGCAGATCTGAGACAACCGCTAGGAGCAGTAAGAGCTGTCACGCTGTAGGCACCAACCCAGTGATTGTGCAACTAATAATGCAGCCGCTTAGGATGTGCAAATAAGCTTACTTCCCACAGAAACCGAGACGCTTCCAGGGTCACTAAAACTGCCCTGCGCTGCTAGCAGGGAGTAATTGCTGTATTCATGAGAAAGTCAGGATTCCCGCAGGACAGCCCCTTTTATGCGACTGAAAGGAGAGGGAGTGTCTCCTAACAGCCGCCTTCTGTGCCTCATGCGAAAGGTTGCCACATCAGGGCTCCAAATAATTCATGTTTCTCATTCCTCATCAGCCCTCTCACTCTGTCCCCCTCGCACCAGCAAACTCAGTTGTGCTGCCAAGGCTGCAGACTGCTCTGATTAATTGCTCTCATTACCAGCTCATTTTTTAAATTTCCTTCCATTTTAATGTAGAACTTTTCTCTGGAACCTGAATTGTAGTAAGTAAAAAGCAGCAATAAGTATGAAAACGGGGCCCAGTGGCTGGCAAAAAGTGACCGCTTCGCCAAAGGGAGAAAAATGAGGAGGTAACCCCTCAGAAGAGAGGAGCTAATGAAGAGCAATCACAAGCAAAGTGACCTGCTCAGAGGCCTGCAGACACACATAAAGGGTGCTAGCGCTCACAAGAAGAACAGCAAGAAGCAGCATTGCAGAAGGGCCATGGAAACGACACCTGGATAAACCCTGCAGCCCCTGCCCTGCCTCAAGTGCTGCTGGAGAGGTCAGAGTAATGACAGGGACTTAACATTAAATGACAGGAGAGGCAAGTTTCTCTATAGAAATGGCACGTTTCCAGCAGGATTTTCTTTGAGATAAGTGAAAAGTAGATAAAACTCCAAGCAATTCTCAGAGGTGAATCAGAGGACTGGCTGTGGACTTACCGTAAGCATGGAAAAATAGCAAATATCACTCTCTCTTCACTTTAACACTGACAAACATACCCTTTGGAACAGAATGAATGAGAATGTAAACTAGAAAAATTAGGGGAACAGAAACATGTTTTTTTCTGAATGGATGAAATGTTGACGTTACTGAATACGGCAGTCCCAGGCTATTATTCAAATGCACTACCAGTAAAAGTGTGCAGGATGATTGTTCTTTATGGATTGCTTTCCGTAAGTTCAATACTCAAGAAAGGAGTATGCTTCTACATCAGGCTTGAATGCACAGCCTTACACCTCTCTCACTACAATTCAGCTGTACTGTGGCGTAATTGATACTTTAACTTATCTTACCTTGCCCTGGCAGATTCTGGAGTCATCCTGTTGCTATAATGAGTGTGTTCAAAGTTTCTGTGTCACAAATTAAAGGTTCTTAACAACCACTTTTGATTATGGAAAAGAAAGAATAAAGTCTGTCTACTTACTGTTTGAGTAATGCTGACAGGCTGAGAACCAGTAGAAACAAGGTACTGCTGTAAATCTCTGAGTACATGGAGGCAGATCAAGAAGAAGTTTCCATTCTCCCCAAACAACACTCCCACGCTTCATCACTGGCAGACGCAATTCCAGGCAGCCATCATGGGCTACAGGCATAACACAGCTCCTCCAGTTATGAAAATGGAGCTAGAAAATAAACAAAAGATGCAAAAAGCACAGGTCCTGAGTCTAGTTCTCCTTTCAGTATAGTTTTTAAAGACAAGAAATACATTTGGTACTCCTCCTGTTGCAACAAAAAAGAAATTATAGTTTACAACAGAGGCCACATGTAAAATTATGCTAAATTAAAATACAGGAGCACCTAATACGATGTAATTTTGCAGTTATTAAGTACTTACTGAACTCTAACTTCAGGACCAAGAGATTTTTTGCATTGCATAAAGGCTACAGTATTCCTGTATTTAGTGAAAGGAATAATTAGCTGAATGCTCAGTAAACAGCAAGTTTACCCTTGACCTTCCTTACCACTAGATGCTTGGTTAGCAGCCATTTAGGGATGCTTAACTAATAACCAGTTCATCTCTAAGTTCAGCCCTTGATAGCTCAGATTGCCTGGCATTTCTCAGCTGCTCTGCATTGATGTATGCTTGTAAAATACCGGAGAAATAACATGGACTCAGTTCATGTGATCAAAATTAGAGGCTGCTATTGAAAAACAAACTAATGTACCAACTCCGGCTCTTTGTGATCATGCTCTGCATTTCCCAGTCCTTAATTTTTGCCAATTAAAGTTAATTCTTTAAGATTCATAGCCCAGAAATCCCATGTTCCCTGACATGTCAGGTTGTGGTTCTGTTCAGAGACAGAGACAATTCCTCCAGAAAGCCCAGCCTGACACAATCAAATACATCTTGTCAAAGTCCAGCTAATCACAACCCTGCACTTAATCACATCAGCTCTTTCAGCTAACCCCAGACAGTATTACATTTGGGGATTCTTGGAAAGTTCAATATAACCTAGTATTCAAATAACCCAGATCACAGCTTGTTCCTCAACTTGATGCTGCTTTCTACAAGTGTGTCATTATTCATTAAAAATGGTGTCATAATTTGACATATAAAGTTTCTGAGAACTCACATACATTCTGCAAGTTGCTGGGATAGAGATCAATGTCTTGGGTTAAAACTTCTATTTGCAATCTGGGTATGGCTTGAGAAGCACCACAGTGTTATAAAGATAGATCGGGGAATGTATCTGGTTTTCTGATACTAGTTTTTGGACACATCACTTAAAAATCATACCCCAGAATTTAGCCACCCGTGCGTAAGATCAATAAATGCCTCTCCACTGTTGAGAATGTTCTCGATTTACAAAGCATCTTGATTAGATTTATTAGCTAAAATTATGGACCTAATTATTTATTTTGCTGGACGGGATCTAAGAGTTAAGTATTACTGTCAATTGTTGAAGCTGTTTTCAGAACAGAAGGCAGACCGAACAGGAGGCTAATCAAAGCTCAGACTACCATCACACTTTCTTCTACAAGCATCACTCAATCCAAGCTTCCATAGTGCCGCATCACTCAGAGTCACCTTGACTCAAATGTTATATTACAGCTACACTGTAAAATATTACTCTGTCTCCCTGCTTTTCAGAGGTATGAATGAGTGCAAGAGATTTTCCATTAAAAATTTAAACCAGGTGGAATGTCATGGCTGTGAGATGAAAGTAAGGTTGCTCAGAAAGTAACTAGAGTAGATGAGAAAAATCTCTTCACAGGAACGCCTGTGTCCTGCAGGGAGGTGTAAGCAATAGCGTGCCACGCCACTGCTTTATTTACAGAGCATATGGCCGCTTCTGAAGGAAAGGAAACCGAGAATCTTTGCAGCCCCTCAGCAGGAGTCTCTTGAGGCGGCCAGGTGTGTTTTGCACCTTGGAGAGCTGTGTAAAGGCAATCCCCACTGAGTTCAGCAGACGCCGAGAGCGGCAGAGTTAGCCTGCACTGTCTGGGGCTAACAATTGTTTCTAGCCCCAGCTGCCACCCTGTTTCCCAGTTAGTGGGAGTACTGTAAATCCCCATCCATTAATGAAATAAGTGTGGGTTTTGCTGGCTTTAGTGATTAGTAGCCCTTGAAGTCCTGCTTCCCAGTAGTCCTGCTAACCAATCAGCAAAAGACATGATACGCAAGCCCCCAGATGCTCTCATTAAAACCTTCCTATGATTTTGACAATATTTAATGGAGAAAATAGTTATAAAATATCCAGCTATTTTCAATTTATTCTAACCTTCAAAGCTCGCATGCCTTCAAAGAGAATTTCCACTTCATCTGAGGATTACTATTTAAACCAAGTATTATTAAATAATATTAAATCAGTTCATTTGCAAAGAAAATAATTAAAGTCATACTAGGTATAAGAAGAAGAGGATGAGTGATCTGACCTTTTAATTAAACGATTAACACTAGTCAGCAACAACATGGTGAAATGACAAAGGAAAAGTGACCTTTTTATGTCTTCACTAAGAATGGAAACAGGGCACCATCAGCATTTAAATCTTTGCAAATCGTAAGTTATAGAACCACTCACCTCAAAGATCATTCGTAACAACACCCTTCCAAGTTCAGCAATACTAAGACACGTACAGTATATATATGGAATACATACTCTGCTCAGTGCATGGAAAAATAGCTATTCTCAAAAGTGACCAAGAGAAAAAGGGTCAGTCTGTCATATTTTGCTAGCATTTGTCTTAAAGTCTATTAAATGTATTCCTCTGAAACAGATGGATTCTGCATCAGTGACTCTCTGTCAAAGCCATTATGAAAGTAAGTGATCAAAGTGTTTCGATATATACTGGACTACTCAGTGAAGCAACAAAAACTTAACACTGGAAGTGAAAGACAGATTGTAGGGCTATCTTGCCTAGTTGTAACTCCACAGTTATAAAAATAATGGCAGAAATAAAAAAAAAAAAAGAGGGGGGTCAGCACATAAAGACAAAGAAAGCTGGTTTTGGACAAAGAAAGTAAAATATCTTTTTTTTAAAGACTTCTCTAACTTTCTATATTTTGAAGTATAACTTCCAAATTGAATTAATTCCAGCAAGAACAATAAGTTAAGGTCTTCACGTTATCTCAACCCAAGGAATTTACAGGTGCTGAGTGTTTACAGCCTGAATGAAGCAGAGAGAAAAGAAAATTGAAACTTACAGATTTTTTTTCTGGCTTTGTGGGTTATTCCTTAAATAAACTATATAAGCCTCAAGCACACAATGACACTCAAGTACTTGTGGTAGCTATATAGCAAATAGCTCTGAAATGTATACTACCAAATATATAGGCTTCTTCTACAATTTGCTTGTAAACCAAGTAGGTAGCAAGAGTATATCACATGGTGAGCTGCATTTTTATACAGATCCTCTGATCCAGTCATATTCTTTCTAAGTAGCACATCTAATCTAATAGCTGGAATTTTGTTTTACATCGTTTTCTATGACTGAATAAGTCCAAGACTATAAGTCTTGGCAATATTTTTGGACACCCACACAGTTCTAAAAGAAGCCTAAACCGTACTTCTGTTTTCTTTTATAATACCTGGCCCTTTAGCTAAGATCAAGGGCAGTAATAGTTTAATACCTGAGATACTTTCTCCCAGGAGACTATGCTCTGCACTAAAAGAGAAGGGGACCCAATGATACTGAAACTTTTCCATCACCTCTTATTAATGTCCAAGTCATTAAAATGCACGGCCTTGTTATGGATCAGCTGGAACTTCTTTAAACCCATTTTATTGTGCCAACTTTCAGCTGGCATGGTTTGTACTCCGATGCTTATTTTGATCATCTGTTTTTCTGTTCTTTATCACACAGCAGTGATATATATACCTTCCCAAGAATGAATATCAGTAATATAACTTCAGTAAGCAATATGCACCTCTGTATTTTCATAATACCTCATAGGCTACATTTCATGGTTGGTTTGCTTATCTGTTTTTCTGCCAACACAGAAATAACTTCTGCTTCATTAGAATATTTTCAAATGTAGGAAAACATATACAGAAAAAAAAAACTATTTCATTTTTATTTCATTTAAACCATATTCTTAGAAGTCTGCAGCATATACTCAGTTGTATGTCTTCACAATAAAATCCATCTGAACACAAAAGTGAAATGAGCTGTACAGCACTTCCATATCAAAAGAAATCAGTAAAAGCTCTACTTCGCAAGCTCTGCTACATCTGACTTTCAGTCTGATTCCCACCGCGCGAATGTACAGCCACCTTACATTGATATAGCATTTTCAACCAGCATAACATCCAGTTCATTGAGATTTTGCACTTTTGTAGCTATTTCCATCCAGAGACAAAATGGGCTCAAAAATATAAACTATATAGCTAAAAATGCAAAAAGCCTGAGGGATTCTCTTAAGAGTCAGACATTGCAGCATCAGACACATGATACATCTCTGTCTAAGTGAGCTCACATTCAGACATTTTGTTCCTCAGCTGTTTAACTGTTAGGACAGTTTAAAAAAAAATAAAAATCTATAGTTCTTTGCTATCTTAAGACTAATTTCCAATATGTTGCTTTGAGAATTTGACCAAGATGACAGCTGCTTGCCAGTGCCAACAAGTTATTGACTTTTGTGGATTTTTTGACCTCTGCAACAATAATGCATGAAAAAGAAAGAAAATAAACTTACCTCTTCATTTCTAACTTATCAGGTTTTTGTTATCTAACCCTGAAGTGAACGAAATTATATGCACTTTCCCACATTTGTTTCTCATCTTTGCAAATCCCAGTGGCTCCACAGTCTCAAATGTGAGATAATCTGTAGATCAATGAGGGCGGATGTAAAACTCTTGCTAAGCCATGTTTTCCCAGCTGGGGGTAAATTCACTTGCCTGTATGTAAAATTTCCTAATTAGAAATGTCAAGTCTCTGTTAAAAGCTTCCAGAAATTGATGCTGAGCTCTACAAAAAGTTAACTATTCCACAGCTGGGTCTTATCTGACTAGTCAGGAGAAACTTGCCCATATTTTTTGTAATTAGGGCTATACTGGTGGAAGAATCAAGCACTTCCAATGTGCTATATCCACACTGTAAAATGCACCCTCTTTGCCTTGCAGTGTTAGACTTTGATTAATGAATACCTGCTGGCCTAGGGCCCCTTGCTTATGGGAAGCCTTGATGGAACCTTAAGGAATATTTAACACCTAAACCGACTGCCCTTCAAAATTTTACTAGATGGGAGTTTCTGCGTATGAGCCATAACGACAGCCCTCTACACCCCACTTGGGATGTGCCCCAGGAGGATCAGAGCTCTTGTACTCACTCAGGCTGTGGGTGCCCATGGAGGGCAGTTGCTCACGTCCCAGAGACTCACCAGAGCCTGAGTCCAGTTTAAACAGAGCAATTAGGAAAACCTTTGACTACCAGCCCACTCATATAACCTGCAATATTGCTCAGCTCACAGGGGAGCAGGGGAGTCCAAACTATGTAATCCACAGGTTATAAAAATGACAACAAGAATCTGGGTTTTTTTCAGTGCTTATCTTTATGTCCTTAGCATTGGTGATATATCTGTTGAAATTCTGATTTCAATGTGAGACTGGTACAGGTAATATAACATACTCAAAATGAATAACCTGTCCTCCCATTATTATGGACTTTTCATCACTATAACATAATTATGCTCTGGATGGCTCTTTGCAACATTACCGTATTTCTAAGCTCTCGCTATAATTTGAAGACATTTTAGAATAAGGGAACAGTTACAAGTAATAACAATTTTCCAGTGTTAAAACTCTCTTATTGTTCAGAATGATTTGGTAAAATTGCAGAATATTGATCCTGGGGGGGAAGCTTTAAAGATTTGCACAAAAATAGGGTCCCGACTCTACATCCCAATTGATCCTGCTTATATATGTACAAACCATGAACAAGTACATTGAAGTGGAAGTGACAGCAAAGCCTTGAAAACATGAACAGGGTATAATGCCAGAATCATGGCCATGGCATTCATGTTACCCTTATTTTAACTAAGGAGTTATGGTCATGATAAAACCTGACGCCTGGAACCTGAAATTTAAAATGCCTTTGAATCAGTAGAGACAAATTCAAGACACAATAGTCATACTCAGCTTCTTCAAAGAAAAAGCAAATTTGGATTTGTGTTTTCAGTTAAAGCTGAAACTAAATAGGATAAAGAAGAAAGAAAATGTTAACAAACGCCTATCAAGGTGTTCAGTCACATATTTTCTGAACTACAAGTGAGAAAGTGGAACCTGTTAATACAAGTTATATTTATGAGTTTATCTCAAAACTGCCATCAACATTTGGCCTAATTGTAACAAAATACTCTAAAATTTGGACAGCTTCAGCTCTCTCTGGTAGACACTCCAGGCAAAAGAAAGCCCAGAAACCACCCCATGCAATGCTTGGGCTTGGGGAAGTGTGGCTGGAAAGCTGCCCAGCGGAAAAGGACCTCGCGTGTTGGTCGACAGCTGGCTGACTATGAGCCAGCAGTGTGCCCAGGTGGCCAAGAAGGCCAACAGCATCCTGGCGTGTATCAGAAATAGTGTGGGCAGCAGGACCAGGGGAGCGATAGTCCCCCTGTACTCGGCACTGGTGAGGCCACACCTTGAATACTGTGTTCAGTTTTGGGCCCCTCACAAGAAGAAAGATGTTGAGGTGCTGGAGCATGTCCAGAGAAGGGCAACGAAGCTGGTGAAGGGTCTGGAGCACAAGTCTTATGAGGAGCGGCTGAGGGACCTGGGGTTGTTTAGCCTGGAAAAGAGGAGGCTGAGGGGAGACCTTATCACCCCCTACAACTGCCTGAAAGGAGGGTGTAGCGAGGTGGGTGTTGGTCTCTTCTCCCAAGTAACAAGTGATAGGACAAGAGGAAACGGCCTCAAGTTGCACCAGGGGAGGTTTAGATTGGATACTAGGAACAATTTCTTTACCGAAAGGGTTGTCAAGCATTGGAACAGGCTGCCCAGGGAAATGCTGGACTCCCCATCCCTGGAGGTATTTAAAAGACATGTAGGTGTGGTGCTTAGGGACATGATTTAGTGGTGGACTTGGCAGTGTTAGGTTAACGGTTGGACTTGATGATCTTAAGGGTCCTTTCTAACCTGAATGATTCTATGATTCTGCCTGTTTATCCAAAGAGAAGCATTTGGGCATTTCCCCAAACAAAATAATGCCAGAAGTCACCTGCGCTTTTTTGTGTATCTGAGCTTTCACATACAGTATCAGAAATTGTCCTCCCTGCTTAGGCTGATATCTATGAAATAACCTGTGTTTCTCTCCCACTTGCAGAGTTCCAGTTATTGCTATGATTAGGTGGTGAATAAGTATAGGGCTTCAGGCCTCGAGTGCTATTCTCTCCTTATGAACAATCAAACAACTGCACTGTGTTCTTCATACAATGGCTGGAAAGCTTAAACTTGTGCTTATACTTTCTCTCCCCATAAGAAATAGAAATTGGGGGGGGGGGGGATTTCCTCACACTTTAAGTGAAATAACAGGCTCAAATGTGATGTCTCTACCACAGTGTGAAATGGCTTTCAAATAATGGGAAGGCATGAAAGTGGATGCCACAAATGATAAGTAAAATGTTTCCCAGGAAGACAGCAGTTTCATTACAGGAAGCAAAAAATAAACACATCTTCAAAAAGCAAACACATTTGGACTGTAAACAGGGGTCCACAGGATTGTTCAAAGGCTCACCATTTGACTCCAGTGCTCCAACACAACAAATACCCTTTTGTTCTGTTTCATTCTACCTGTACATAATAGCCACTTAGTGAGTTTCAAAGACAAGTAACAGAATAATTGAAGAAGGAAATAAAATGGGTTATGTTGGCAGTGAAATTTCCATTTAAGAAAAGGCTACTAAAACCTAGTTAACCTGCCCTTAAAAGAATAAAAGTTAGATGGGCTCTAGTGACAGTAATTAAGATTAAGGTAGACCCTTCTTTTTGGATCATTGTAAGAGCAGGCTATAGTTACAGCAGAAAAATAAAAAAGCGTAAGGAAGTATTTCTTCACCCAGTGTATAATCAGCATGTGGCATTCACAGAGCCGGGCACAGTCACCCGTGGGAAAGGCAGGAGGCGATAGCTAATGTTCCCCTCAGCAACATTTGCAGGCTCTCGGGAGGAGCAGGTAATCACGTACCAGCTCTGGGTGACAGGTGATCGCCACAGGAGCTGGGAGAGAAAATCCCCCCTGAGAACGCCGTATAATAACCTCTGAAGCACCAGGATCAGATGTCTGCCAAAGCTGGATATTGATGCTGATATTGCCCGTGTCATTTCGCGTGATTAGATTACTGCATGTCTGAGTTTTTTTCCTTTAAATAGGATCTTCCCCCAATCCCAAACCCCAAATACTCAGAACAGAAAAGACTTTGTGCTGAGAACTAAAGAGCTGATGAGTTCGGGAAATGGTACATCTGCCTGCTAGGAATAAAATATTTCAGAGCAGGATAGAACCAGGGTTTCATCCTTTTCTTTGCTGGGGGGTGGAGTGCCTGCAAGCGCTTCACTCCTGCCTAGCACACGGCCAAAGGGCTCCGCAGCCGCGGCCACGCTGCCCCAGCACAGCCCCGGCGACAGCCGTCTGGCACAGCAGCGGGCGGAAAGCCTAGCAGATGTTCAGCCTTTTTGGGCACCCGGAGCTTAAAATGCTCGTTGTCTCCAACAGAATGAAATCAGCGTGTCATAGATAGTTGCTTGGTGCTGGAAACAATATGTTGTTCTGACCGGTGGCTGAAAGAGCTACCAGGGCCATCCCGCTGCAGAAGAGCTAATAGATTTGAGTATTAGACTCCTGGGTGTCTCTGTTGGCATGAAGCCGTCTGTAACAGGCATCAAAATTGTTAGTCACTGTCATGGGGAGCCTGATGTAATTAGCTACTGAGTGAACACATGTACAGCACTGGCACGGGTTAGGTAAACAGGGAGAGGAAGCGAATGAGGACAATAAAACCAGAGCCCTAATCAGCGACCGCTAAGGATGCATCGATTTCACCCTACACAATTTTCAAGACTACATTCGACAAGAAATCTAAGGTTAGCCAAAAATGTAGTAACCTCTGGCTGCTTGTTGTTTCACTGTTTGAAATCAGATGAAACCAATGAAAGACACTTAACACCAGTATCATTAAGCCAAAAAAAGACTAATAAAAAAAAATAATTCTTTCCTCTCCTTCATCTCAAACCAAAATTCTCTCCTGTTCTTTCATACCTGTTAAAATTAGCCATGACCTATTGAGGCGAGTCATTGTGACGGACAAGAGAAAATGCCACATTGTCAAAAAGTAGCTCTGAAACGTGCTTAAACTCAGGAGAAAATTGCAATTTGGGGAACTAATTCTCATTTCTCGCTGACTGCAGTTTTCACAGATTTTAATTAGATATCTATCATTCTCATAATCACTACTGTAATTACAGAGAGTTATGAAATGCTGGAACTGGTTCTTTGTTATTCAAAGTTAAAAGAAAAAAAGACATAGAGACAGATTTTTAGAAACTTCAAGTTTCTGCACTGACAGAAACCATTTGCTATTTTAGACCATGGGAAGTCCTGACCCAAACTCCCTTTTGATTGAGTTGCACCTGTACAAATCAGGATTTGGGTTGGCATTTTGCTATTGGCAAGAATTAATCCTACACAATGAACTCTTCCCCCAAAACATACACCCCCACGATTTACCTGCAGGTACAAACTGCAGTTTCTTTCCATCACAAAAATACCGATAGTTCTGTGAAGTGTGTTACCCAGAATATAGAGGAGGCAGCAGAAGATAACACTGACCACAATCGTATTTGCTAAACACCATTAAATTCAGAAGAAGAGAAAAGGTGTAGTGTGAGTGGGATTTTGTCCTCTCTGCTAAAATAACTTGTTTAGAATGGTTTCAATAACAGAAAACAAACTCATTGATAGAGATATGCCTGCTCATCTCACCTTGCGCAAAACAGACCGGATGAAAAATAAGCCTCAGTTTGTAGCGTGCTGCAACATATACTACGCATTTCCATCAACAATGTGGACACATCCTTATTTGACCTAAATCCATCCTCTGAAAGCAAACCATACTAGCAGCTTCACGTAGAAGCATCGAACGAGTATTCTCATTAAATGCTTTAAATAATGGGCATTAATGAATGTAGCCTGCCCTCCTACCATCCTACAGACATGGAGAACACTTTGCAAAAAGAGTACAACAGGCCCTTTAAACTACAAAGGGAATTTTACATTACAAGGCAAAAAAATAGCTAGTCATTCTGGGAGTATGAAAGTTACACAGTTCTTTTCATTTTGACATAACTGTTGTGCTATTAAATAGAATAACAGCCCTAAGTTAAATAATGAAGGTCCTTCGAAGGGTACACATATTTTGCTTTTCTTCTGAAAAAAATAAAAGATTTAAAGCCACGTGCCTGACTATTAATTAGAAACTGAAAATCAGCCTCATAGCCACAAGGTAGCCAAAATTTCCAGGATCACTATTTCATTAATTTTGATTTGTCTCTAGCAAATGAATCTCTCGGGAAAATTTTGACTTGTTACCATGATATTCCATACCAGTCATTTAATCTCAAAATCAGTATGTCACGAGGCAGAGTTATGCCTCGTTCTTTTTTCCCTTTACCCACACAGCTCAGGAGTCACCAGAGGCTGTTTTTCCTCTTTCATCAAAACTGCAAAGATTCAATCTGGTGACCTAAAAACCTAAGCAAGCCTAATAAGAAAAATGAAAGTTTTCCAGAACAAGGACTAAGTCACTCTAAAATATTAATTCCTCCAACAGGAAGCTTATTCCAACACCAAATACAAGACATTTGATTCAGCACAGGAGAAACCCAGTGCACCGTGTCTCTCCAGCCTAAAAATCCAACCTGCTTTAGTGAATTATCATCACTACATATTATTATTTGTTGCATTGAGAAGCCTCAGTTATTAAACGGCCCACAGCTGCTGCTGTGGCAACGGTTAGAGGAGGGATCACTCATACACACAGACCTTACTGCCTAGGAGATAAGATTATCTTCCTATTTATGAAAATGTGAATAATTCTGAATACAATTATCCTAACAAACAAAGACTAGAAAATATGAAAATACCATAGATGATCAAGTGTGAGGCTCTGTTGTGAAAGTTATTATAGCTCCAACTAGGTACGAATACTGCTTCTGGAAATAATACACTTACTTCATTCGGTTCCGTGTTGGGAAAAATGAGGAACTCCCACAGTCCAAAGACATTTATTTCTTTGTGTCCTTCAAGCCATCTGAGCTTTGGGGATACACATAGAAGACTTGAGGTCAATACTAAATATTGTCTAGGTCAACTGTACAAGTCCAACACTGCTCCTGAAAAGAGAAAATAAACAAATGCTTTCCTTAAAGCAGCCTCTGGGCTTTTATTTTTATTCCCTTTCCTAAGGGAGCATGATTCAGCATATATTATTTAATAAGCTTTTAAATTAAGTATTTGTGCAGCAAAATATTATTTAACATAGATTTCATAATATTTCTTTTGAGGTAATGCATTAGAAGAGAAACATTATCCACATTTATCCTTTAACCAGACTTCTGTAGCTCATGCATCTTCTAAACGAACGCATATTTTGGCTGTGGCTTTCTATATTCTTACTTTTGTCTGGTACTGTGCTGTGGAGCAAATAGATTGAGAAATGCAGCAATACGCATAACCTTTAGCTTAGCTGTTATCACAAGGAAAACAGTTACTGTTGCTATGGTTGTTTGGTCAAACTGTCACCCCATATCAACATTGTTAGTATTCACACTTGATAAAAAGAGATCTTAAAAAAAGAAGAAGAGGGGGAAAGTAAAGCAAAATGCTCTATAGAAGGCAACGCAATTCTCATCTAATCTCTTTTAAAAATCTGCTGTGTTAATGATAGCCTATATGCCTATCACTGAAATCATATAAGACTTCAAATAAGGGTAAAGATAAGTGGAAAATAATGAAAATTAGAACATCTGCATGTATTTTCTCTGATTACAGCAATGTTTAGATTTTTATTTGCAAACCACCCATAAGGTATTTTCAAGGTCAGGAAAATACTGTCTGAAAAAAATAAAAAAAAAAAACCATGGATGATTTCCAAGTACATCTAAACTGCATTAAATCTTCGTGCTCTACGCTCTACAACCTGAAACCGATCCCATATGAGACTATTATTTCTCAGCATCTTGTTAGTCTTGCTTTGCACATAACCTTGTGAACTACTCATCTTTCTGAATAACCACCCTCAGCCCTAAAGGTGTACCGTCAACTTTTATTATTACACTTGGAAATTTAAATTAAACTTTGTTTCAGACACTGCTGTACAGAGCAAGTGTTTGAGAGTATTCCTGCAAGGTAAATTTTTAGACAGTTCAACAGTCTGAACAGTGAAATATGTGAGCCAAAACAAAATTAAACAGATCCCACAACAAAGCCATTCACCTGAGCTCAGATACAAGCACAGACAAAGTGCTTTTTATTCACAGATTTCATAGCAGTCGAGATGCCACCCCCCAGCGAGGACCAAAGTGGATTACATAAGGAACAAGGCTCCCATTAAGCATAAACACACTACAGACCACTAATACATACTGACAAGATGCTTTTTGCTGCTCTCTTTCCTCCCTTATCCATTTTTCACAGAACTACTCAAAGCCAAACTCTAGTTATTTATCTCTGCTAGGAGGATGGTGAAGGCACAGCATAGCATTGGGATCTGTCCTCCCCACAAACCCCTTCTGGCGCTCACCAGCTCCCCATGTTTTCATCCCATTGCCTTTCCTTTTATGGTCCAAGGTCTGACAAAAAAAGTCAGCAATCCTGATCCTGTTTGCTTGGAAACTCCAGAACCTCCCAGGTGTCATTTTGCACTTGTACCTGTGGAGCTAATTGCAGTGATTCACTCTGGATATTTATCCTGCAGGTGTTACCCATCACCATCACTATGAAGGCTGCTTGCTAAAGGCAGACACATGTGCTGTGTTGATAGATAAGACAAGAAGCTTTTCTGCATAGCAGAACTCTAAAAGTCCAGATGAGAATCTGGTACGCTCTTGTCTTCAGCACCAGTCTTGTTTAACACCCAGCTAAACACTGCTTACAAGGGACCAAGAGTGTAATGACACCAGGCAGCCCAGAGACCTCTGTAACGAACATCATCAGCTTCTCAGTCTTCATCGTGGTCCAAGTCTCCAGAGCACTTCTCTGTACCCGCAAGTAATGTACTGATGCACTCTGCTCGTCCAGCTACATCTGCAGCAAGGCACAGAAGGTTGCTAGAGGAGTCTATTTTCCTAAATATTCATTTGCTCTGCTGTCTTCAGGAAATAGGATACCTGTTTCTGACCTTCCAGGTATAATGGAGCCAATATTTTATCTGTTGGTTTCACGTGAAAGGGTGAGAAAGGTTATTTTACTCCATCCTGAGGATGAGGCACAGAAACTGTGCATGCAGACCCCTGACTTGTGCCTATTGCTGCAGCCAGACAAGTACACATGTAAATAAAAGTAGGCTTATTTAAAAATGGTGACAAACTATGTTCTTTCTGGTGTTTTAAGACAGACCTGTCTCTTTTTACATAACTAAAACTAGTAGTCTCTTTTAACACTTTCCTAAAAATTTATCCCAAAATGGTGGCTTAGGTGTGGTTGTCTCCCACATCAGAAGTGGCAGCTATTACTTTGCCTCTGCACATTACCGCAATCCGGCTATCCAGCTCATAGCTGAATAGAGATTAATGTATACCCCAGCAGTACTGAAATGCAAAGCTAAGGCTATTATTAAAAAGATAGAGGTTGAAAGCTACAGAGTGCCATCGTGTCCTGGTAATGCATACATGCTGCTCAAGTGCTCAACACTTTGCTCGAGTCTTTTTTGACTCCATCCTAAGGCTCCAGATTTTATCTTGGACGAGTCTCAGTCTCGATTACTACAGCACGTAAGTTGCCACTTACATGTTTTGGAAAGCTAAGAGAAAAGCAGGATGATGACAGTTAAAGTTGTTTATAGTTTTTGAAGAAGTGAGGGGTAGGCCATAATAGGTTCTCTAGAAGCAATAACAGCACAGTATATTTAAGCGTAAATAGAATAATCACTTATATCAGCAGGGTAGGCAAGACTGCCATTTGCTCTGACGTTAATGCATTTATTGAGTTAGTGTTCCTGAACTCAGTACACTAATTTATTTTTTACAGTGCTTAGACCCCACCGGGAGAGAAGAGAGAAGGTGTGAGATTGACCACCTATCTGATGAGCAGCATTTCCACCAATTCATTATAAGACGGTTTGCAAAAACATTCCTCTCTCTCTCACACAGTGTCAGTGCCACTTAACAACTCATGAAAATCAAATGCAAAGGAAGAAATGCATCTGAGACGTGAAAGGAAGAAAGTCCAAGCAAATACCTATTTATAGTGCTATTGTCGATGTCGCTCAGACATATCCGTCAGGCAAAAGGATACGAACAAGCATTTTGTTCTCAGTTCTCTCTCTCTTTCTCTCTGATAGAAACTTGAGGCTCTACAGAAAAATGGAAAGCTACTTCAGCTCTCATCAAATCTCAGAGCAATTTTCAGCTATAAGAGAACTGTGTGTTGTGGAATACAACATAACAAAACCCAAGTACGATATGTTGCTCAGCTTAAACTATCCCTCTAATTCTGCCTAAGCTTTCATTTCACTTTTTTTCAAGTTAGACATGCCAAACTGAGCTCTGGAAGCCTCCCTCCAAGCTTGTGCAAGCTCCCTTGGAAGGTAAATAGGTGTGGAGTGAATCGGGCCGGGGGAAGGTGTGTGAGCACGCTGGTATCCTTAATGTGCTCTGAAATCAAAGCAATTATAGATCATTTTCTAAGCTAGGATCCAGTGAGGAATATCGCTGCAGCAATAGGGGGGAAATAAATTAGGAAAAGACATCAGTGTAAGAAATGGAAACATAAGAACACTTATCCTTCTGGGGCATTACATATTCAAACGAGGATGAGAAATTACAAAAGCCAAGTCATCGCTAGTGTGTCAAGCTATTAAAGTTACTTTATGGAATGAAGAACAGAGACGGGCATGAAGTTGGAGGGAAAAGAAGCTGAAACACAAGGGTAATTGTAGGGTCAGGAAGGATGGGGATGAGCTCCGAGCTGTCTGAACAGTGCTGTACCATACACAGGTACAGTTACTGAAGAATGAAATGTTATTAATAAAAAATAGTTGGAGAACAAGGTGAATGACAACCCCTGAACTTACTCAGGATCTTCTTCCAACTCTGAACATGTCAATTTTTAGGAGGTTTATTTACTGTAAATAAACAATAAGCTTTCTCACAAGGCTAGGTGACTACAAGCTCCACTTTTTGCTGAGCTGGAAAATTAGTGCCATGGCTGTTTCAGGACTCTACAAATGGCTCTGTTCTCCCCGACTTGCCACAGCAGGATGTGAGCAAGCTCTGCTCCTCCTTTAACTCAGCAGGACCTGAACTCGCTCTCATCCAAAGTTGTGCGATTGCATTGTCACAGCACGGAGCACAGCCTTCTGCCAGCTCCCAGGCAGGCTGCACAGCTCCGGCGTGGCGCCATGCCAACCAGAGCACCAGCTCGGGCTCAGCGCTGGCACAGCGCAAGCAGGAGGCTACGTGCGCTGCGCAGCACAGACCATCCCCAGCTCCTCTTATTCATCATTTGCTTTGTTCTGGTTTTCACTGCGCAGCCAGGGACACTCTCCAAACGCAGGAAAAGAGCCTGCGAGGCACCTTGCGGCACCGCGCCACCGCCCGCACGGCAGCTGGGTGAGGTAAGCAGCGGGCAGTGACTGCTGCGGAGATCTTCAAGAGAATTTTGACAAGATTTTGTCCTAAAATGCAACAGCTTACTCACTTCAACAACAGAAGCTTTCTAGATTATCCCCTAAAGCAAAGAACTTATTAAACAAAGAGCCAAACCCTCAATCCTAGGGCTGCTAACTGGTGGTCGTAGCATTAAGTTTTCTATTTCCCTCCCACACTACTGTTTCTCATTACTACCCATAGTCTTCCTTCATGCCAATTTTTACCAGGAAATGGCAGGCCCATTCCACACAGTGTTAAAATGCAATCATTTTCATCCATTTTCATCCAGGTTGAAAAATTAAACCAACCTAGACTGCAAGGGAAACTTTCACTCCCTTTGCAGCAATATGTGTGGGCCCGCACCGTCTCGCACCTCCTGCGCCTGTGACTAATCCATGCAGAGGCCCTTAATCAGCTGAAAGTGCCAAGGGCTTCGGCAAAACATAACGGCAAATGTTAGATTGCAAAGAATTGTTCAAGCTGGAAAAGCTTATATCGATTCGTGCGTAACATTTAAAAGAAAAATCCTACTGGTCTTCACCTGGCAGAGGTTCAGTAGTGTCCAAGGCACAGATGCCAAATAAGCCCACGTACAGGAGAGGAATCTACCTGTCAATGACAACGACCTTAGGATTTAGCTAACAGACTATAAAAGGCGTTGCAGGCATATGCATTTCTAAATTTGGGAAGACACACACCTTCTGCATCTTGTTTTACTCATGATGCAGAAGACAGAAAAATAGCAATGCAAATGGTAACTCTGGCCATGTAATTCAGAATTTGGCTCATAATTTCTAAAAAGGCAATTTTTGCTAGGTGCTTTTTACAGACACTAGGTCCAAAGGATGAAAATTGAAATTGTAAGGCCAAAGCAGAACTAAAGAACTGTTAACTAAGAGGGAATTAATTCACCAACTAACTTATGAAGAGACAGTGATCTTGTAAATTTTCCATCACATGGATTATTTAAATGAATACCCAATGTTTTTGTAAAAGATGTTTTTCCATTGAACCACACTTATTATGGTGTGGATTCAAGACACCGTAGTTGGTATGACAACCCCAGATGAAACCGTACCCCTCAGATGAAACCGTACCCCTTCTATTGGGCAGCAGAATCAAACCACATAAAGCAGAACTATCACTTCACCCTTCAGTTTTTAAAGCGCAAGTCCCAAAAATGTAAAGTGAGAGAATTTTGGATGATACATAAACCCTTTTATCCAGAATAACTTTTCTGTCTAAATCTCTCATCTGACAGGACTAGTAGGAGCTCTTTGATTTTATTAAATCAGGATAGTAAGGGCCAAGAGAGACTCTGAGTGAATTCTTAGGACTGCTTCTGGTCAACACGCAAAGCAGATTTCAAGGAGACCTTCTGTTCAACCCTCCACAGTAGGAAGCTGAGATATGAGGTGGATACGTGCACAGACGGAAAAGAAAGTAGAAAGATTCCTATCACTCAGCCTTCCCCAGACTTTGACCTTCCTTCACACTCGGAAAAAAAAAAGAGATAACCAACACAACTGCCAGCCAGACTTAAAGTCCTGTAAGTAAAACTTGTGCATGGGAGATTTCAAGCCTTCC
The DNA here is from genome assembly GCA_013401315.1 of Balaeniceps rex. Lineage (NCBI taxonomy): Eukaryota > Metazoa > Chordata > Aves > Pelecaniformes > Balaenicipitidae > Balaeniceps > Balaeniceps rex. The sequence continues at coordinate 154,319 of VYZW01053062.1, forward strand.
CTAGACCTGGGCCTCTGTTTCTCTTCTGGTTTCTCAGCCACAGTGATGTGCAGCTGCATCTGTCACGAGGCATTACGTTATGTCAGCGATGTAATGCAATAAGAGATACAACTGGTTCTGGCACGTAAGAAAATGACAAATCAGTTTAGAGAATTTGAAGAGACAGTTTTCTGGAGGAACGCAGGTGCAGAAGCTGGGCTTTAACAAAAGTTCTTTCAAATGCAGGAAGTAAACAATAAAAAAGGCCATTTTACCCTAAGTAGATTTTAGAAAATAGGTTTTCTATCCAAATGTTTTGCTACAGCTGCAAGCCACAGATTCGAAAACTGACAAACAAGATTTCTTTCAAACTCCAATATGAAGTGAATGGCAGAGAGTGAAAGAGACTGAGAATTTCATACCCATTAGGATCCCACCACTTCATTTTAATCAGGAATCCAGTGCGGACTATAAGAAATTGTCCAGTCTGTGTATCTCATTGAGTCTTTTGCTAGAAGTTCAACTATTTCATGTGTTTGGAGTTGCATCCTCACATAGGAATAAGCCGTTAGCAAAGACCTTAGCGAGACTACAGACCTTTTAGCACAGAGACTATCCTGCCTTTATACAGTCCCAATAAGAAAGGCCATTCCCGTTATTATCAGTCTGTTATATTCTGTTTTCAGTGTCCTCTCCTGCTGGTCTGAAAGGTTCTGGGTGCGGCAGTGCAGGTATTAAATGAGCCCATATACCCCATTACCAAGGTTAAGAGATGTTTTTTCACCAGATCACACACCTTTTTTATTTCACTTTCTGTCTACTGCTATCCAACACATTGCCTCTTCCAATAAAATAGTGGTTAATAGCAAAGAGGAGATTCTTGCTGTTCTACTGTCATCCCACAAGACACAGACTGAAAACTCCTCCTAACCTTCCTCACCGAAGCATCACACAGCCTCCTACCTAAATTCTTCTAGTCAGAGCTTTCCAGACTGAAACTCGGGTTGTGACATCCTTCAAATGTAAGGGTGACAGGAGCAGCCCCTGAGCTACAGCAGAGGAGAGAAGGGAGAAGGTTCTTCTCCTTTCATGCATGGGGTGGCCTTGGAGAGTCTCCCTTCCATCTGCACACCTTCTACTGATACCAGTGGGAGCTAAGCATCAGGAGCAGGAAAATACAGAAATGTCAATGCTAAGATGAAAATTAATAGCAAAATACTATTTTTTACATTAAAAAAGCAAAACAAAAAAAAAATCCAAAACAAAACAAACAAGGAAGGACTGGCATGAAAAGGTGGGTGCTGACTTCACCCAAACACCCCAGATCCTTTTAATGTATGATTTTTGTACCTCAGTGCGACCTGGCTCACTGATGTTTTGCCAGTACTAATCTTTTGAAATCCAATTATATGTGTGCAACATGAATTATTCTTTTGGCTTACATTGCAGCAAAACTGCATATTTTGCATTTTATTTTTTTTAAAAGGAAGGGAAGAGAGAAAGGGAAAAAATATATAATTACATGTCAAAACCAACTTAGCAGAGATGCAGATAACTCCAGGCACGAGGGACATCTTAACTCACAGGGAGGTTATGTATTGTCAGACACATACATTAACAGTTTTTATTCTTGAAAAGTTACTGTTGGCATGAAACTATTTTAATATTTTCACAGGAATGTAATGTTACTTGGAAATAACCTACCATCACAGCACACTTGCAGCTAACACTGACGACCCACAAGCTTCTTCCAGTGCCGCATGGTTCAAACGTGCTCATTGTGTTTCCCCTGCGTGTAAAACACAGCCCAGGGAACGCAAGGATTTTGAAGCAGCGAGTAGGGCCCTATTATGAAAGAGGACTGAAATACGTTATTTACATACAAAACTGGGAGTCAGTTATCACCCAAATTTGAAACCAAACTCCAATTTTGGTTCTTTATTTCCCTCTGTAAAGCATCTGATATAGTATCTGAGAAAACTCTCGGCAGTATTGGAGCCTCAGTCACTGTTTCTAAAGTTTTCTGAACATGAAAAATACTAGGACATATAATAAGGAATCCACTGGTCTAACAAGGATTTATTTTTCCACTCACTGGCACACCAATTTAATTAAGACACCAAACCAATTAATAAGCCCTACTAATAAGACCCACTATCTATTAGCATATGAAGCTAAAGCAATTTCTCCCTGTGACTATTTATGAGAGTAGTTATTCACTTGGTAACCATTTACATAGTAACAGCACTAAAAAATACCATTGTTTGAGGACTAAGCGGATGGGAAATTAAATGCTGTGTGGTTTACGTTACATAATTTTTTTAATATATATATCCAGTGAGAATAAAAAGCAAGGGAGAAATTCCTGCAAATAAGAGTGAAAAATAAATGTGTCCCCATGTTTGCCAAAGCCACGTGAGTCAGCCGTATCCGTGCATACTTAGCTAAACTTTCCCACGCCTTGGTGGCCCCACAGACCATAATAGATCCATAAGACGCCAGGGTCACAGCAGTAACACACACTGTTAAAACTAAGGTCACAAGCAAGCCAGTTAATTTTTCTCCCTGTGCTCACAAAATCCTAGTAAATTAAAAAGAGTTAATTAGCAAGTTCCCCCCTTTAAGCAGGAGAGCAGAGAGCACCACTGCCAGCTTCACCTGCCCGGGACACCTCCTGCAGCGATGAGCCAAGTGAAGATCATCGCCAAGCGTATTTCAAATCCACCCATGTGATACAATTTTGCAAACCTCCCTGAAGGAAAGGATCATTATTCAGGAAACATTCTCTCCCAAGTGGTAGACACAATTTCATTTATCGTCTTCTGTTAATTGCTGTCTCCAGCTGTCTCGTTCCACTAAGGCAAGGAAAAGGAAGTTTTCTGGGATGAGGCCCACCACCATGAGGAAATAGATTCAATTAGACCATTTATTTTTTGCTCTTATTTACAGCAATTTCTGCTTTTTATTCTCACTGAATCCGATCTCAGGGCAGGAATTATGTCTATCTCCAGAGGACGCTACTGTAGGATGCTGCCAAATTTGTCCCAGTTGCTAAGACGAGAGCGAGACGGGTCTGAATAAAGATGCAGAGAGGGAGGAAGTATCAGAAACAAAACCTCATGAGTGAGATGGAAAGAGATTCCTCCCAGCATCGTAACTGTAGCATACCTAATGTATGCTGTTTATGCTAGGCTAGTAAAAACAGAAAGCCTTCCAAATAATGAAAAAACTTAGTGTTTCCAGAAGTTTCTGGGCTCCTCAATGAATTTAATCCAAATTTCATCCAGAATAAAAATACTGCAACATATTTGCTGTTCCTTGAAATTCTTGAATAAGCCAATAGTAAAGCAAGGGGTGTATAACTGAGTCTACCTGTGATTTACAAATGAAGAAGCAATCTGGCTGTGAAATTTGTTAAGAGATTAAAAGCACTTCTCGAACTCAGCTCTTTTGTCAGCTCCCTATCTGGCACAGATTCACTCCAGCCAAGTGGAGAGCAGCTGTACTTTTTGAGGATCCTTCCTGGGGGGTATTGACTCTAACGCTAGTTCAGTAAATACCCACTTTTACACCTCTGTATGCAGGTGTATGTATTATCTATTTGCTTGAATGCCCTTGCTTGGCATAAGTAAATATGTTTATTTCAGATAACTCCAAACACACTTCTCCCCGTTGGCTCTGGCTGTCTCTGTACCGCTCTGCTGAAGAATACATGCGAAATTTCAGGAGATTTCATCCACAATAAAACATCAAAGTTGAACATGAAGTTCGGTGAGTTTACTGTTAATGTGATCCTTCCCTGGGAGGAGAGAAAGGGAGGAGGAGCCAGCAAGAATTAAGAAGCTAACCTCATTTTTGGCCAAGCACATATTAATGACAAGTATGAAAAAAGTCAGCACCCTACAGTGATGTGAGAATTGCACATCAGCAAATGGCATAAGAATAACATAAAAATAAAAACTCTGGTTTTGTCAGGTTGGGTTTTGGTTTTGTTTTTCTAATCCAGATCATTTCAATGGTCCTGCAAAATCTTGCAATGACAAAAGAGGGGGGGTTACAATCTGCAGCAAGGGGCAGGAATGAAGGGAAAAGAGCAGAAACTTGACAAAGCAATTTACCTGCAAGAAAAGTGACTATAGTTAAGGAAGTGTTTACAACAAAAAGCAGCACTTAACACACAAAGTATCTGTAATTCACAAAAAGTCTAAGTTTTGTTTAAACATAGGCGTTTTCAACTTCTGAATAGAAACTTTAATGGAGCAGAGATCCAGTGACAGCTTGGCAAACAAAAAATTTCACACGTATCAGTAAAAAATCTACCATTTTCAAAAACCTGGAGCTTAAAGCCACTTTGTGCCTCTTACTGTATAAATATCTACTGACCTGCTGTTGATAAAAGTGAACACACCCTCTTACATCAGAGACAAATGAAATTTTCCGAAAGTGATTAATCACAGAAAATAAAATCTCTCTTACCTTTGTGCTAAATAATTTTTTAGCTTTTTCATTTAGAATTTGATCTTTAAGACAATACTGAATTTTATTGAACTCCAGCTTTAGTCTATACTGACTTATATAGCAGGTGTGGTATTGTATCTGCCATTTGCTGTTCAGGATATCCACGTGACATTAAGCTGCCTGAACACCAGTAATTAAGTGTGAGGTGCTGTTGAGGAGCATCACAGGATACAGAGAAAGGGCAAAAATGAGGCTCTCCAAGGAAATAATTGAGAGGTGAAGGGTGGGAGGAAGGAACACGTCAGATGGGCAATGAACTCTGCATAGTTTCCAAGCTATACTCCAGAGGAAACGGTACCTTACAAATCAATGATGCTAGAAAATGAAGGAAAAAGGAAGAGGAAGGCCACAGGTTAGTGTGGGTGAGTCAGGAGTAGGCGAGAGGTTAGCGCAGAGTCCTACCCAGACAGGCTGTGGACATCAAGGCTGTCACCTGAACTTGCAATTATGATGGACTAGAAGAGACCTGAGAAAAACTCAAACTATGCATGTGACACAGGAGAACATTTTTGACAACAAGAAAAAAATTAACCCAAGTCTAACATTTCTTATTAAATTACTTCTTTCTACTCATAAAGAAATTAATTGCTACAGAATCACACACAAGCAGGCAGAAAATTCAGGGATGATCTTAGCTTCTTTCTGGAAAAAGAAAGAAAAAGAAAAACTGTTGGCAACTGCCAGGTAACTTACTGAATCACTTGCAACGGTCAATCTCATTTTTTGCTAAGGATGAAATATTCAGGCAATCTAATTTCCAAAGCTGGAGAAAAAAGAAACCCAGCAAACAAACAAACAGCTACAAATACCATAGACAATATCATATCCTGGAAAAGACTCACTAACGGATCTCTTAAACTGATTTGTGCCATCATTCAGCTAGTGTTTTAATCATCAAGGACAGCTTCCTTCCAGTGTCCTGAATTCCATAAAACAAAACCAGTTTTAATTAGAATAGTTTCCCAGCAATCCCGTGTACATATAGCTGTGACTTCAACTGAAAAAAAATAGTGAGAATAAAAGCATACATCTAGCCCAGCAGCAGCACAAATAAAAGACATGTTTTCTGAAAAACTTCATTTTCCTCGTTTCTGTTGTTACTGTTTCTGTTATTTTTTTCACTTGAGACTCCACCACCACTGAGCTCCCTAAGGCAAAGCTTACATGAATGTGATCCTGGGCTTGCAGCACCTGATGCAATCAGAAAAGCTCTTTTTCTAAAATAGCTCCAGCAGACTGCAAGCAGCAGCAGCAACCAGGAGGAGGCTGAGAGAAGACCTTATCACTCTCTACAACTACTGAAAGGAGGCTGTAGCGAGGTGGATGTCGGTCTCTTTTCCCAACAAGTGATAGGACAAGTAGCAACAGCCCCAAGTTGCGCCAGGGGAGGTTTAGATTGGAAATTAGGAAAAATTTCTTTACTGAAGGGGTTGTCAAGCATTGAACAGGCTGCCCAGGGAAGTGGTGGAGTCCCCATCCCTGGAGGTATTTAAAAGATGGGTAGACATGGTGCTTAGGGACATGGTTTAGTGGTGGACTTGACAGTATTAGGTTAACAGTTGGACTCGGTGATCTTAAGGGTCTTTTCCAACCTAAATAATTCTATGTGTTAGCCATAGCCAACTGCTAGGAACCTCACTAAATACCAGGCCCCTGGTATTTAAAAGAACTAACCGGGAAACTTCTGAGTCTTGTTTCTCTGTTTTGAAGGATCATAGTGGCAAACTCTTTCTAAAGGAGAGGGTTACCAGGCGGGCTCTGCCAGACCAAGGTGATCATTAGGCTTTCAGAGCTCCTGCAGAGCCATCACTACTCCCCCTACCTCTGCCAGCCCTCACATTGCCAGCACTTCATGCCGCGTTGGGCCTCTCTACCCCAACCTTTTGGCGTGCTTCAGCCAACAAGGTGCCTCCGCTGCCACCTCCTGTTCCCCACAATAGCAGGATGGTACTTACAGTATTTGCAATTCCTACAACATCAGTATGTATTAAAAAAAAAAAAAAGACTCAATTGCTTTCTGTAAAACCTCCAATTTCTCTGGGACTTGAAAGTGTTAACGCTGTTCGTATGAAGCTGTACACCCACTGCTACATTTTTGGTTCTTCTTAATGCCAAAATCCCTGTTCCTAAGGTAAATGAAATTAGGGAGCTCAGTGGTGCAAATATTAATCTTCTATACTATAAATATTTTGATACCAACCAAAATGCTGTCAGATTCCTAAAGCAGCTTAAAATACATAACCGAATCCTTAATTCCTCTCCTCATTCTTCCTGATCCCTTGCAGTTTTCACTACGCCATTCATGCTGAACTCTATCGTAACACTCAGAGGTCCCTACAAATACATTTGCTTTCCAGAGTTATATGACTTTGGCTGTACTTGCCCTCCTAACCCCAGGGGAAATGGCAGTGGACCATACCGTACAAAAACTGTGTGCGTTTTTTTTCTTTTCCCTTAGGTAAAGCACACTCATTCACAGCACATTTGCTGGCTTTCCTAGGCTTGGCCTCACACTGACTGTAAAATCTCCAGTCTGCAAGGAATACGTGTAACAGGTAAACAAGTCAAGCAAGGTCACAAAGCCCAAAATGGATTAGAAATAAAAACCTCAGGTCAGCGCCTCAGGGGGATGTTGAAATCAGGAGTGCTTCATCTACTTATGCCAACAGAAGATTTGTTGCAGAAATACTTAAGCTTTTATAAAAAAATATTTCTGTTGAGTCTCTAATCTGCATTTCAGTCACCCCATACCAGACAAATGTGTCATTTTAAAATACAACGTATCATATAACTCAATCTCTGCTCTATTTCTCCTCTTGCCAGCATAATAACTGCCAGCATAAAACTATTTGCTTGGAGAAAGTCACTCCCAATATATACCAGTGTAAGAAAGAGGAAAATCACCCCAAATTATTTAGTTAGAAATGGAAAATAGGGGATCTGGAGCTTTTAAATCTGGGATTTGCATCTAGTGTACAGAAAAATGAATGTATGGATGCATTTATCTAGAGCATTATTAGAAATCTGATGTGACCTACGTTCCCATCAATGGAACTGAGCAGGTCCTCCTGCAGACGGAGGGAAAGCTGGGAAAGCTATGAATGTGAGCCAAAGTATTATGAAATTAGTACAATTGGGTTTTTCCTCCCCTAGCATTCAAAAGCTGTTTTTTTTTTTCCTGAAAGGAATCAATTCTCTAATAAGACTGAATTATGCACATCTCATTTACTGGAAGAAAACATGAGAAGAGTGGTTTACGGGAAGGGAAATGTAAAAGAAAGGCTAAATTGGATCTTGAATAGCTGTTGTAACTAAGTATTCTTTATTCGGTTTTGACTTTTTTCACTTGTCTCTTGCAAAGTACATTACACAGGAGGAACTCCTGATGAATTTTTGACAGTATGTCTGTTTCTGGTTTGTTTTTTTAAAGACACCTTGTAACATAGTCTCCAAACTTTATATCATAATTGCATGGTAGCTCAAATATTCCAGGAATCATGTGCAAAATTAGCCTTCTTTCATGTACAATCTGAAACATTCTCTGGTTGTCAATACATAACTGCTCAACAAAGGTGGTTTTGTCAGCAGAGTTGTTGAGAATAAAACATTAGGAGGTCTCAACAAATTGTATAAACTCTGGAAATCCAGTCACAAAGGGCTAAGTCAAAGTCTGACATGGGCCCACTCCAAGCATTTTTTGTGGGATTTTGTAAACAAGCCTCAGCACCCATTTACAGGGCTGTAAGAATGTAAAGACTGTACTGGAGTCAACCAAAATGGGGGGAAAATTTTTCAAATCTTTTATAAAAAAAAATCTGTCTTTTGGGAATTTTTCAAAAAATGAAGCTCCAAACTAATGCAAACATCACTCAGTTCTGCTCCACGTGGACTGGGATGTAAACAACAGGTACTGTCACTGGCCAGGGAACAACCAAACACCGTGTTAACTGGGATCAGCATCCACAGATCCTACTTCCCATGGTTTGTAACAAAGCAGGTTTTGGCCTTAGGTTCGAACTCCCAGCGATTTCTTCCCTGGGAGGGCCTGTGTGTTCCTACTCAAGGCAGAGAGGGGACTATCCATTATGAATGTGCTGGTAAGCTCTGGAAGGGATAAAAACAACTGAGATACTGGGAATCATTTGGAAACAGCAATGAACTCAAACAAAGCCTGTAGCAATTTGTTTCATATCGTACATTGACAGAATTTTGAGTTTAATAATTCTCATGGAATTACGGGTCACGGAGATGCTGCAGTATAAGTTCTGGCATGAACAGATGAGAGCAACCTACACACCATCTCCAGGTGCATGCTGTTACCCCAACCCTCCATGGGGTAACCGTGACATGGATGATATATCTTCCCTAAAGCACTCATTTTAGTGCTCTTCATTTACTTTGCACTCAGAACGAGGTAAAAGCCTGCACGCAAACAGCTGCTATGAGTCCTCACAAATTCACACCCTACCTTCTCCTGCAGTAATGTAATCACTTGCCCACGTACCTGAAAGCAACACAGACGCACGTCAAATTTTACTAACAGGATCATGGCAGGCGTCACTTTAATTTGGAATTATGGTAGTGAGTTCTTCATCAGCATTTTGCTAATCATCTTTGCAAAGTGTTAGCATTCGCAAGGCTTGAAGACAAGTGTAGGCACACGCCCCTTAGGGAATGTCTGCATGGCTGTGTGGCGAGCAGCATGCTGTGCTTTTGTGTGGGCCGCTCTTGTGCCTTTTCTTATACACACATTATTGATATACACCTTACAAAAAGAGGCTAAAGCATTTTTAAGTGCAAAGTTAAAGTGGTTTCCACCACACAGATGTGGCACTGGTGTTATGCAGAATCTGGGAGCTGGCATAGAAAATATTTTGAAAAATCTGTTGGGTGTTTTTTTCCTTCCTAAACCTGAAAGCGGATGTTGCTGGTAAGTTTCTCAAAGGTTTTTTCCCCACAATAGCATGGCCCCTTGAAGCGGCTATTAAAAAGCTTTGGTGCAGAATGCATGAAGGACATACATTAACATACATTGATTACTTGTATTTTTAAATGTAAATGTGGTCTGCTCAGCATCTGATAGAATTATACCAATAGCAGTTAGTAAACGCTGTTCACATTCAATTCTCTGTTCTGAAGCTTTACAATACCTCTGATTCTGCAGGTTTTATTGGGATAATACTCATCATGCGTACAGGAAACTACTCCAGAACACAGTAGGTTCTGTTTCTCAGACTTGGGGATTTTGGACAGAATTTCCCCAGGCACTAAAGTCTTTGACAGAGGGGGATGCGGTTCCCTGGCCGTTGCGGCATAGCACTGATAGCCTGCGCGCATGTGCGCGTGTCTCCAGCTCCATCTTCTCCTGAAAGTGGCAATTCAGATTCAGCTCAGCAGCACTCCCACCCCATCAACCAGGCCTCCTCTCCTCTGAGAACAATGTAGTGGGCCACAGTATGTCTACTGAAAATATCTTAAGTGAACCGCTGGTAGCAGGTATACCACGGACTGGAAATCCCACTTTTGCATACATGTATACCCAGTGTTCCTACTCCCACAGTTTTCTTTCCAGCCAGGAAATGGATAGTTTCATGCTACCTGGCTTCTGGAGTCCTCTCGTGGTAACTTCTGTCCTGTGACAAGCACACAGTGCCTGGTTGCTGTGGCTGCCACACAGTTGGGCAGCCACAAGTCTCGTCCTCGCTGCCTGAGCCCTTATCACAGCCCCCTGGAACAGAGATCCCCTGCCTGAAGTCCAAAGCAGAAAGACTTCATGTTTATGGTTTAGCTCTAAGTTAATTCATGCAATGGTACCTAACTCTGCAAATACCAAAAATCCAGAGGGAAACAGGAACTACTTCTACCTAACTCTAATTTCTCCCATTTTAAGAACAAGTGGGTTGCTGGCAGAAATTTGAACCACGCTGACTAACAGTGCCACCTTGCCTCACACTAGCTGGTGCACTGTTCGTTTCTAGCCTGTGCTCTTGGTGACACAAGGGCACTAATCCAGTCAATACATTATCTCTTAATGTTCAACAGCTTCCATCAGAGCATCCCAGGACTTGTCAGTAGCGATCAAGCAGTTAACAGCTCCGCAGCCAACCTGACAATGTCCAGATTCTCATGCAACGTTGATAAATCTGTAAATTTTGCCTCGGTCTGATAGGAGACTGCCCTTTTCCTCTCCCCAGGTAACGCACAAACACCACGCTCTGTCGGTCAATAGCCCAGTGCTCTTTTGACATTCTTTTGAATCCATATAGTTAATTAAGGCATGTATGTATATACAAAATCTATACTGATTAAGCCTGGATTACAGAGCCCTTCCCTTGCTCAGTCTGAATAACCATGCAAAATATGAATATCCAGACAAAGAAAGCTGCTCCAGTTCCTGTGTATTTATTTGGCTTGAGATCTGCCATCAAAGAAAAGAGTGTCATTACTTGAGCACCAGGCCTTAAGTGATAGATTCCAAGTGCATCATTTTTAGAGCCATTAAAGGTTATCAGGCCTATATGGTTGCTAAGATACCATGAATCATGAAGGAAAATATAAGATAATGGTAGGCAGACACTGTGATGTTTATCAGAGTATGTTCTCTGCATCTTTCTTAATAGCATCATGATTAGGATCATTTTCAAGAGTTCCCGTCTATTTTCCAGCTAGGTGCAAGAATGCAACTGCATTAAGTAGGCAAACATTGTTTATAATTCATATTTTGCCACGAGTAAATGAATTTGTGGAAGTCAAGATTTGTAATTGCTACAGCAGAATTTATTAATAAGTAAGAGTGTGTGTCTGTGTGCAGGTTTCTTTCCTGGCTATTAAATAGTATCTTCAGACTTGGAATGAAATCATCCTTCATTGATTTCAAGTATATTCTGTGATAACACAGACTGTGCTTTCAAAGAGTTTTTAAATTAAATTTGTAGCTGAGGTAATTGCTGTTGCAAAATTATGCAACTAAGGTAAAGCTTTATGCTGCAGCTTTCTTGATATTATAATTTAACTGCCTCTTTTCTAAATCATAAAAGTGTGAGATGCCAGATTAGGGCAAAGCATTAGCTTATTACTGATTATTTCATGTTTTATCTCTGGAAGTAGCCTGTGAGAAGCAAAGGGATGAATCCATAGTGCAGTGAGCCGTGCTCACGCCATACCCCACAAAGTCCTCGCTGGGTTCACTCTTCCACCGCTCTAAAATGGTGAAGTCCAAGATGGGAAAAGGAGTGCAAATCAGCCAGTCTCTCTGACTGGCTGCCCCCACAAATAAGACCACTTATAAGGATGTAATTCCTGCACCTATAGACAGGAATAGTCAAACAAACTATTATTAGAAAACTTAATAAGTGCTCCTTGTCTGCCACGCAGGAAACCCACAAACTTGCGGACACCATCTCCCATAACCCACAGAATTGAGCCACACATGGCAACCCTAAAGAAAGTCTTGGAGTCAGCCTCACTGGATTACAAAGTACTGAAGAGAAGTTTTCTGGCTAGAAAGCAGTATTTCTCCAAAAGAAATTCTTCTCAGCTGAACTGATTTTATACCACAGCCATTAAAACATCATTTTGAATTATATAGGGTCTCCTTTGTTTAAAAAAAAAAAAAAAGGTAGGATGTGAAAATTTTAGATATTCCCACTTTAAAAAATGGGAACCTAGGCTGACTTCTTGGGAAAGCACTTTGGTTGGTGTGATATCCATCAGCTAAAAGTCATAGCTCATGTGTAGACATGATAATCTCATCTATTATCAGAAGAGGTCTTTGGAAAGGAGCAGTAGAAGTTATGCTATTGTAACATTATACTATTACAACATTATATCTGCATGGTATTCAAAGAAAGGCATACAACAGAAGCAAGACAAAAGCCAGATAGGTGGACTTCCCTTATCCAAGCTTTCAAATAAAGCATCTTCTCATTCTGCACTAGAGAGGCATTTTAATATGATCTGCCAACTACCTTTCCCGAGACAAAACAAAATACAGCTAAGGTGAGAAAAGAGGCTGGAGACACACAGCAGAAGACACCAAGCAGCCCAGGAGATCAGAGTGACGTTATGCTACAACAATTAACCTGCATCTTCTACAAGATTTAAACTGGATCTCCCACAAAACAAGACTAGTGACACCTTCCTGGAACCCTCCAAGTTAGTACATATTTGTTGTATTAGCTTGCAGTTCTGACTGGAAGCAAGGTTTCCATGTCCTTGACAAGAACCACAAACAACTGCCTTGTAATCTAACTCTTTCAAGAACAGTGGACATTTAGACAGTCATTTAAAAAGTGGAGATCGGTAGAAGAGCCTAAGAGAGACCCACTCACAACAAAGAAAAGGGGCAGTAATATTTCTAATTTTCCTGGCACCTGCAAAGATGAATACACATTGACATCTGAGTATTGTAACTTTTTAAAAGTAAATGAGCCTTGAAGATTATCTGTCAGCTAAAATGTACCCAAGGGCTTGCTTTGCAATGTTTCTTTTTTAAAGAATGTTTGTTTTAACATTATTGTTGCAGCCAGCCAAAGAAAAATGTAGAGCCATCATAAAAAATATGAGTAGATACCCAGTTGTTAGAGCTGGTTTAGGAACAATCATAGGAGTGATGGACTATGCGACCCAGGAGACGTTCCTTCCAACCCTAATGATTCTCAGAATTGATTTTCTTTTGCAACTCACTTTCAGTTAGTGCTTTAGAAAAAAATAAAAAGGGTTAGATCAATGCTAGCTTCAATGACACAGCCATTCCAGCTCCGGCAGCATTTTCTCACCATGGCAATCTCTTTATTTTCTTACTTGTATGAAGACCGTTCTCTAGTTTTCTGTTCCTGGTTGTACATAAAAATAAGGGGTCAGGCTCCTGGTTTGCTGACTCCAGGGTTGAATGCAACATTAATACAAATTAGTTAGAAGATAAAACTCTGAGTAAACCTCTCAGAGAGTGAGTGTATAGTCATTCTACCCACAGTTTGGGGGAAGTGATCTTTGCATTCATTACCACGCTTGCTAAATAGAGGCTCTTCTACCCAGAAGCTAGAACGGAATTGCACGTATAAGAAATGTGCCTATCTCCAGAAAGATGCATTCTGTAGATTTAATATTGCAGGATATCAACCCAGTTCTGTACAAACTATTGTGGTATTTCCACTGCCGAAATGTGGCAGACTCTTAAGGACAAATTTCCAGCTCTTCCTCGCTTTCAGTCAGCAGTCTAAAAGGAGGACAGCATTATACCCCTGCTTCTGTCCCTTTTCAGTTCACTGACATAATAGTCGGGGCCTAAACAAGAAAAGCAAACTAATCCCAAACTATCCCCCCCATGCCTTTCTAATGAACTGTTATTTCTACCTTGTTTTCTATAGCTTCTGTCTTTCCTTTTGGTATCCCATGATACAGCTGACAAAAGGGACTCAGAAATCATCTGGCTGCATCTATGCTATAACGTTGTTTCATGCTGTAAATCAAACCCATGGCCTGAGCCTGCTATTGCTGAAATGTTCTTAATTTGCTGAAATGTTCACAATTCGTATTCGCCACACTCTGAAATACCAACTACCGTGTGTTGTCCAAATCCCTGCGGCAGGAAGACTCACTGACCTGACTGCTACCCTGCGAGTCCTCGCATCCACACTGTGGTGTGCGCCTACCACAAGACGCACTCTCAGTCATCTCCTTTTTTTTTTCCTCCCTCTACACTGCCTAAGCATAGCTGTCTATATGGACTGCTGTACTATGGCTGGAGAACAGCAAAGAGTAACTGCTGCCTGTAGATCAGAAAAAAATTAATTGGATGGACGCTGGGGATATCTCTGTCCAGAGTCATGAAGGTTTGCGATGAGATGCAGAGACTAGCACTAACTCATCAGGACTGGCATCTGGGACGACCACAGTGAATACAGAGTAGTTTATGGGTGTCCCAAGATCTTTTTGAGGCAGCCGCCCATAAATGAATTGCAGAGCAAGAGGCCCAGATATTTCTCAAGGAGCCAAGCTGGTTGGAGTTATAAAGAAGTCTGCTTAAAAACAATAATAAAAAAATCAGGACACCAATGGTTTTAGTGCACCACATAGTGGCCTTCTCCAAACTGCCTCTCAGAGCCACTGAGGGTAAGCACAGAACAGCCTCCTTTTTGTCTCTTTTTTGAAAAGAAAGAATTGCAAGATGGAAAAGGAAAAATAGAAAGGTGTAACACCAAAATACTCAGCAAGGCTGAATGCCCAATATTGAAATGAATAATTTGCAAGATTTGTGACTGTCTGCCATGCTGCCTATTTCTCCTGAGGTGTGAGGGCTTCAGGCATACAGTATGCCTGGAAGCAGTGGGAACTGAAGGGGGTAGAGGGACATGAGCTACCCCAAACATTCTTACGGCCTGCCATGACTGTCTTTGACCTGTAGCATGGTCTTATCTGGAGAGCAGACAGTTTGCTGCTAGAGCTGCGTGCTATGCAGCAAAGCGGCACATTACAAGTACAGACAGTCAGGACCTCACGCTGAAGCAGGAACCATTACAAAATGACAGCACAGATGCACCCACTTTGATATATTCATCCCTGGGAATGCTGTCCCGCTGCTTATGCTGTCCCGCTGCTTCATTTGCCCTAGAAACTTTGTACCTCGTTGCAGGCAAGACTTAAATTTGAAAATCAGAGCAGCTGGAGGCAGACCTCTCCCTGGCAAACCCTGTGGAAATCTCCCTCAGGCAGAGTTAGTAGCAGTCAGTCTCCTCTAGTATTTGTCATGTATCTTATTTTTGCATTTTTCACTTTAACAGTTCTCCATACCAATGAGAATGCAAAAGCAAGCTGTACAGACAAAAACTGGCATGTCTGTACAGTAGCAAGGCTGGCTATGCTTTTTTAACCGATTTATATAGCTGTTTATATTAAACGCTAGTACTAACTTTTGCTTTGGCTTTTCACATGTTAAGACATCTCTTCAGCTCCAGACAGAAAACCTTAGCTATGCTCTAACCTCCGGCAGGCGTTGGCAGTGCTGGCTCCCTTCTGTGTTGCCCCAATAGCCTGTAAGCAGTTGCAGCCCAGGACCTCTGGCTCCTTTGTATTATTGCTCTTTTGTGTTGTCCCCATTTAAGTGCTGATGCTGAGAATTAGCGCAAGAAAGTTTTCCCATACTTGCCTGGTCTAACTCGCCTATCTCCATAGGGTGGCTCATGAATTCCCGCAGTCAGCGTGTACTATCTTGTATTTGTCTGATACAATTTCATTCACCTTGTGCCAATATAATCCAATCAGTTTATATTGCAGAACTGACACTTGTGGTATTTTGCTTTTGGCATGCCATCTTTCCTTTCTGCCTTCTAGGTTTGTCATTACCAAACATTTCAATGGTCCAAAGTTACTTACTCATTGTAGGACATTTACATAGTTCTTGGCTTTAAGCGCTGTCCTAAATCCAATAGAAGTCCCTGCCTTGCGTGATTTTTTTCCACTGTGCTGCCTTTCTTATAACACACATCTCCTGTATCTTTTTGGCTTTGTTTTTGGTTTTTTTTTTTTTCCTTCTGCTTTTCTCTATTAATCCCCAGGAAGCTTCTCTCTCTCCCTCTCCCCCTCTTCTTCTCCCATTCTCCCATAACTCCTGCCACTTCTTGGATTTCCATCAACTCATCATGTGGAAATGCAAGTAATACAACTTAAAGAGGCAGCCTACTCTGTTCTTGATTTATTTTATCCCAGTCATACTGTTCCTGTTGCATTCGCTGTTTTCCAGACAGGCAATTTCTAGATGACACATGCATGGAAGTGACACATATCCAAAAAGTATTGCTATTTCACATAACACAGTATTTGGCACAGTCTCATAAATGTGTTGGTGGCTTTGCATGGGAATTGCGGATTAATACCAGCTGGTTCCAGAGATTGTTTCTTTGAGTCTCCTTAGTTTACATAAACTTTCTGGCACTTGCTTTAAAAATGGCATTTCTCCCTTGAAAAAAAAATGATCAATACTTGCTGTAGAATTAAAGGGAAAAAATAAGAAAAGGGTTACGTCATGAAAAAAAAGAAAAGAGGAATGTTCCTTTTTTGACCAGCTGTAGTCCTGAACAAGAGGAGAAGAAGCAAATATTCTGTTACTGAGAATCTCTCATCCAAGAATACAAAAAGATTTTTAGAAGAACTGTATATTTCTCATAGTGCCCTGAAAAGCAGCTTGTATTGTGGGCAAAAGATCTCAAATGCAAAGTAGATCTGGTCAAAACTTGGAATTTCAATTGGCCTGAAATATTGACATTGTAGAATTTGTTTAGCTCATATTCAGGGTAAATTGGCCTTTTTCCTCCTACAAGGAACATTTAATAGAAATTCTCTTGCTCCAGAAAACACTGTTTCAAAAATTCCTCCTGATACCAGAGGCTGCTGACTGAAGTTTGTGTTGTTTTGTCAGTCTCACAGTTCCTACAAACCGCTTTTCCTGTGTACCGGACACAGAAACATGAAGAGAGTCCCAGCTTTTTCAGTTGAGCTGTTCTGGCTTTCNGTCTCTTTTGAATTCTGCTCTGCGTTTTACTTCTGAATTATCCTACATGTACCCCATGGGTTCCCATCCTCCTCACCCCTGCCCAAATAAACCTTTCTTCCTTCAAATACCCTGTTAAAAGAAAATCTCAATAACAGTACACTATCTGGAGATCATAATGAAGATTTCAAAATCACTTGCACACCTATCAAATTTTATATTTTCAAAATGCTATAAAAACATCAGGTCATGTCTCCAGAAAGTAAAGTCAGCAAAGCGTCATGGAAATCAGTGTAGCTAGCCCACTGTACAGAGTCCCCTAAATAATTAATCCACACAAAACTCCAATGAAAGAGAAAGAGTTTCTTGTGGCTTGCCTAAATCTATTCAGTATGCTTGTCTAATAAATGATGGTCCCTGGGGCATCCAAATATGAACAGCAAATCAGAACTCCTAAATTCACTGTGCTAGTTTTGGGTGCAAAATTCAGCCTCTAGAGCAGCTTACCTCCCAAAGGGGAAAATTTTGTCCTTGTAAGATTTTTCACTGTTCTTGACACGAGCTGATTGATGTACTGTTTGCATCTCACACTCAAAATCAATGTACAAGACAGAAGAGCTGTATTCTGATGTTTCACATGCACCAGCTCTCAAATTATAGAGGAGGAGGAGCTGCAATTTGACCCTTTCACTTTCAGCATCCGACTGATGGCCATTTTACAAAATTATGTTCCCATTTTCCTGGTTTACAAGATCACTAACCCATAAAAAATAGTTTTCAAATTATGAGCTACTGAAGGCACAGACTACCCTTCTCATCACATTCACAAAATGTTTTATCCACAGAGGTTTTCATGTTCTGTTCCATTTAGTCTTTTTTTATTGCAGTCTTTAAATATTTTTTTAAAAATACTAAATAGGTATTTCCTTACGTGATAGGAAGTAAGAAACAGTATATCCCAGTCACTTTCAGTCCACAGCTGGGATATCACACACATTGTCAGTTTAATTGTGTTCATTACTCAGATACAATTTCAGTAGCAAAAACTTACCGAGAAAGTCAACGATACGAAATACTTTGCACTCATTTCTCTGCATTATAACACGCAAGCGTATAAACTGATATGTGCATTTTACTTACTTTTTTTTATACACCTGAAAGTTCCAGTGAAACTGCACAAAGCTTAGCTTCAAATAAGCATCTTTACTAACAACTTGCAAACCACCAGTGCCTCGCTGCCTCCACACACTGGGGCTCTTTTCAGAGAGTCTACAAGGTTCACTGATTGCCCAAAAGGAAGTTACAAATTTCTGTACAGCACCTGGGAGCAAGTATGCAAAGCTAGCT